>NMRA01000072.1:115059-142334 GCA_002633005.1 Phoronis australis | reverse complement strand
CGATTATTGGCCATTTGTGTCGGTTTCAGAAACGTTGCTTTGAAAACTCCCCACACGGCGGTCCATGGGGTCAAGTCCTGCAGTTTGCGGAGTCTGCGGTGCCGATGGCGGAGCGCTGGCAGTCCGGTCTGTCCCTGCGTTGGCGGTCGTGATGTCGCGGACTAAGTGCCGACCGGCATATATATTTTATGTGATCTCTCAGTATGGCATCTGGAGCGGTCCACATACTGAAAGGCCTGACCGGCTGCCCTACGGCCACGTATCCATTAGGCCTACGGTTGGCGGAGGACCGTCCAACTGGAAGAAATTCGCGCCCGCTGTCCCGCTGCCAGAAAGTGACGATCCAGTAGGTGATCGCTGTTTAATCAGCAAGTTTTTGCGGGTTTTAGTTAAGAAACGAAATGTGTCGATTTCACCGTCAAAAACCGACACATTTTAAAATGCGCGTTTTCACTTTACCCTATATCGTGCCATATATCGTTGCCCTTGGCTTGGTGCAAAATAACCAGCCAGCTAGCTGTATGAAGACCATCGTCAAAATGCAGCTATACCACTGTGTGTTATTCTTCTGTAGATCCCGAAATTGCACACAGCCAGGGCAGTTCTGCTCGTCACCTCGCCGTGAAACTTGTATCATGACTATCATGTAAAGCTAAAGACTGGACAGGGTGCATGCAAAATCTGGGAATCAACTGATGGCACTGGTCGGATATAGCGGTCCCTGATTTAGAGAACCAGTTTCATCCACTAAGTCGGGGCTTGGCACTATGAAAATCGCCAGGTCGCATTTTGAGACCTAGCCCAAATCTCAGGTCGCATTCTCAAAATCTAGCTCGCATTCATAAATGTCAGGTTGCAATAAATTCCCACCATTTTTACGCATCTAAATAAATTTTTAGATCATCGAGAAAATGTCAAGATTTTGCTCTTACCTGGGGTGTTAAATACTCACAAATTTCAGGTCGCGAAATTGGGATCTTACGTGCAGGTACGGCATTACGGTTCTTACGACTGCCATTGAAAAGCTATAGAGCACAAGGCTAGTTCCCAACGAATCAGTGCTCTCTAACCGACATGGGCATTCAAGTAGCTAAGTTTACTTTGTGAAAAGGGAGAAAATACTGCGATTTTGCCAGAACTGTCCTGCTTTGATGACTGTCATTAAAGTCGTTAAAGATAACGCTAAACACAAACTCCCTCCACTTTTGGTTTGCATTCCAAACATACATGTACTTATCTAGCAACTTAATTCGACGTTTGAAATATATCCCGTTGAAAAAAATCCATGAAACGTTACACTAGCCGAATGACGTATTAGGTTGCACGAGAACAATTCAGTGCAAATTTCACAACAAAATGTGGAACTTTCCATAAAATGAAAAGCCTCGAAATAATTCCTGACTCCGTGCGGTTTCCATCAGGTAATTCGAGTTTGCTCCTCAATACCTTCCGTGTATGGGAAAAATAGGTCAGTCACAAAACGACACGCAAGTCACTAGTGTTAACTTTCTTTCGGAGGTATAAAACAAAACATATTTAGGAAAGACTTCTTTGAAAACGAATTTGTTGTTGTGTAAAATGAAAGTGACTCGCGAAATAGGCTGCTTGTCAATTTCAAACCACAGGGGAGGGGGGGGGGGGTCATTTTAGTGTGCAAGATGGGTGCTAGCCTGAACTGTGGGCGCTTAATTTGAAATTCTCAAAAGTTGAGGGGAACGCTTAGAAGAGCAGTGAGTGCTTATTAAGAGACACTTCAAAGGTAGGGAGTAGGTGCATGCGGGAGAATAGTCGTTAACGGTAACCTGGGTGTTTTGCGGCTATAAGAGATTGAAAAACTGCAATAGCAAGAAATGTTATTATAATAGGTTTTTGGAAGGCAAACTCCATCTAGTAACGGTGACTTTTTGGCTATCGTCACCACCTACACCATACCAGATAAAATATGACACAAAATTAGTGTCATTAAAAACTACACCCGTCCTTGAGTAAACTAAATTATTTACTGGTGTTGGAAAAAATGGCTTTTTGCCATTATTCTGCTGCTAAAGTTGTGGAGCAATCTTTTGCGTGGGCTTTCGGCTCCATGAAATATTGTCACCTATTGGCCAGATTCTTTTTTCGCCGATTCTTCAATCAACTGTTGTTCTTTCACGACATTGCGTTCACATCACAACAAATTATCGGAACTTATTTCAATTCATTATGAGTTTTTAGAATTTTGATACTAGAAACTGAATTTCAGAGTAAATTTTGCTGCTGCGAAGCTGTCATCACCTCCCGAGAGATGTCGCAAAAAGTTAAGAAATGGGACGTGCGCGTGTCACAAGCATACTGTTTTCAAAACAACGACATACTTTCTTCATTTCAAATAGTGGAAAATTATGCAAGAAAATGGTGTTTATTAGATTGTTTTTCTTTTAACTGGCTGTAACGTGCAAGGTGAGTGTCGGTTGACTCCCTGAGATTTTGCATGCATCATTCCGCCGGTCTTTAGCTGTACATGCTGATACAAGTTTCACGGCGAGGTGACGTGCAGAACTACCCGGGGTGTGTGGAATTTTATGGTCTGTCAGAGCTCAACACACCTGGTACCTAGCTGTATTTTGACGATAGGAGTACTAGTAATATACTTTATTCATGTTAGACAAAAAGTGCAATTAATACAAATTTACGCTCATGGAGGCTCCGTGAAGGACCTGAAGGGTCTGCTGACCACGGAGCCACCAGAGAATAAAGAAATACAGTGTTACAGATAATCCGAATTACAAAATTAGGAGATAATGTAGTTTAAAACTACTTGTAAAAAGACTAGGAGAGATTATCGAAAATAGTTACTCACAAAGCAGTTGGGAATAGTGCACTCAAGTTCATAACTTTCAAAACAAAAGTTTTTGAAATAATTTATAACAGAGGATAACGAATGGGTAAAAAAATTTTTGGGAAACATTTTCAGAAAGGTTATTAATGATATAAGGTAGGGCATTGCGAACTGAATCTTCAGCAAATGATTTAGTATGAGGAGTTTGTCATTTTCTAGTGTAATGTTCATGAACAGACCACGGGTTATTAAATTGAACGTGTTAAAAAATGAAGGTAAGTAATTATGAGCATATTTATAGAAAAATTTAATTATAGCAACAACATACAAGTCCTTTATTTTGAGTATCTGTGTAGTCTTAAATAAAGGATCCGTATGGGCACAGTCTTCACACAACTAGCTGGCTGGTTACATTGTCCGTAGCCAATACTGGGCTCTTAAAGAGAGTCAGAGCTGAAGTTTCTCGGAAGGACTTTTCACCATTTGGTGAAATGGATATAAACCAAAAGATTGGGAAGTAAATTTTGGTTCAGTGTATTAGTACTAACATCTGATTCATTGAATTCCCTTGACACGTTTAGAAAACCACAAACGGTCTTACTGGTTATATTTCACCTCTTTTTACTTTCCTCTAACAACAATAAATCAAATCGTCTGCCATCTTGTGAGCTCAGTTTTTTACCTAGAATGAAGTCAGGTAGTGACCTGAATGCCAGCTAATGAGCCCAGTGAATGCTTTAGTCCATGAGTTCACCAGTAGGTTAAAATATACAAATGGTGGAGTGACAAGTGAATAATAGTGAAAAGCTGAATCTTCAAGTAAACAAGTTCTTTCAAAAGGCTTGATTTTTGTGTAGTTATATTTACTGTATTAATTCTGGAGATAAATGTGTTTACGCGATCTCAATTTTGATGTGGGCAGGTTAATATTTCATGTGCAATTCGAGTGTGGTATGTATGGCACTTGATTCTAAACTTTCACTGTGCGCGCTTTCAACCCTATTACTTTAAGGGTTAGTTTGCCCACCACATCATCCGACACTAGACAGTGACCACCATCTCTAGCTGGCCCCAGGCAGTGAAACTCGTATAGGAGCTTCATACTCCGGAAGCTTTTCGGTGAATTATGCCTCACACATCAAAGTCATGTTATAAGTACCTTTTGCGCGTAGAGGAACACCGTAGGAAGCCGTCAATGTCTTTAATTCCTTCCAACTCGGAAAAATGCTCCCGTGATCAAACTTTTTCTTCGAGCAGTCTTTCATTCAGTTGCCCAAATTGACAACTGGCTATTTTTACACTGTGCACGCCTGCCAGGATCACATGTAGTGTTAAAATGGCCAGACTGTAAATATCTTTATTTACTAGTGTGAAAAAATGTTTCGTAATGTTCATGAAGCTGTAAAGTGTATGGAAGTTGACAAAGGTGAGTTCGCTGTATGCCCCCGGTTGATACAGTTGAGCTTACTAATTTAACACAGTCAGCTACCTGCAGAGGTCAATAAAGCATACTAGTAGTTCAACACCCGACATTTGGTGCCATCGAATTTCCTTATAGGAATGAGAGACAGTCCAGAGTAAAGATTAATCAATAACTATTAGCTTAAATATATTACTGGATGAGTATTGAAAATAAATAATACTATTTGTACATAATATCTTTTATGCAGCGCCTCATTTCAAGCTACCAGATGATGAGCCTAAAGATGTAACCAGCAAGATGTGTGCTCTCTACACAGGAGCCCGGAAGATGCAGAAGATTGAGATAGAGTCAATAGAGAACATAGGAACTGGTACAATTTTACACTGATGTCTCATAGCCTGTTGTTTTACTCTGCTAGGGACTAAATGAATTCAAATTGTATCACTCATAAAGTGAATCAGATAATTTATTTCCTCTACTGTTTGTGCATTGGTGTTCTCCACAACGGAAATTTCTAACTTGACTAGAATTACAAAATTCATGTACGTGTCTAATCTCCCAAAACTTTAAACTTGCTGAATGGGTTTTCAAACTAGACGCAAGGAAGCCAAACTCGTCATGGCACTTGACACAGTGACGTGTCAAGACAGGTAGTGGAGAACACTGTGCATTCCAAAGATTCAAGACACTTGCCAAGCACTTGTGGGAAGATTTCTTCACTTATGAAAGAAAATTAGTGTATTGTATCCCATAATGCCATATCCCAACCAATCACTTCTATAGCCATTATTTATTCAGGTATGATAGTAAGCTCCGAGCATCGTCACAAAATAATCGCCTTTCACTCACCTGATTTTACCTGATCTTGCCTTTCCACTATTTTCTTGTATCTTCCGAACACCCCCCACTGGCATTTGTTTCTCTGAACTGTTTTCATTTTAAGATAGAGAGTCTCTTGTCAAGAATGTCTAATTAGATCTAAATCAAAATACCTACATTTACTCGTTTTCGTCATAGACAAGTTACAAGAAAATGTTTTCAACAGTTTGGGTTTGCTGTTATGCTAAGTTATGAAAAGTTTCATCCACTGTGTCTTGAAAAGTGGCTTAAGACTTAAGATTGAAATTTGGTGTTATGCTCCACACAACTATTTCTGAAAAACTGTTAAATGTCACTTTAGCAAAACTGCAAGATCCTTGAGAATAAACACATAACTGCAAGTTACGGATATAATTTCTAATTTTAAAGTGTGATGCTCTCATAATTACTTGGCTAAACCATTTTTTGGCAATTGTGAAGAGTGATCATCATTACGAGACCAAATTTTTGTCTTATGTCTTGAGCCGCTTTCATGAAATAGACCTCTGAATTCCCTTCATTTTTATCCAATGTCAATGAAGCGAACATCAATTCCTCATTGCCTTTAAATATTTTTTGCCAAATTTTACTGAAAATACACAATCACATGACCCAATCAATGACATATTGGTAAAAAGTAAAAGATCGAAAGGCTTTATTATCTCAAAAAATATGTACTTTCATCAAGTTCAAATCCTATAATTTTTATATTCGTACGAAGTGCACAGCCTTATCGATGCCCCACATGACCTTATCGATGCCCCACATGACCTTAAAGTCCCATGCAGTGTCAATTATGCACTGCTGAAATGTCAAACTTTCAACTGATTTAAGTTGAGCTGGCACCGGTGAATCTTCCCACTGAAGCATTCGATCCATGGTTTTATCATGTGCAATAATGAACTCTAGCTAGTTGTATTAAAGAACCAAAACATGAGCCAACATAATGGCTTTCAAAAATGGCTTTCAAAGATGACGCTAAAGAGTCTTCATGTTATATAGTCTTGATTTTTGTTGTGTAATATTCGTCATTCAAGTTTCTTTATGTCTTTAAACTTCGCAGCATTGATTATGACGTTCGTCATTACCTTCACTCTTACTCAGTATCCTTGTTCGGTCATTACACATTATGCACTTCAGATGAAGACAGTGAGGCAGCTGTTGGTGGTCTGGACAAGGTTTCACAAGAAGATGACAAAGATTCGATTAGCTTTGCTCAAGTAGTTCGAGGTGGGATAAAGAGCCCAGATTCTCCAAACACAAGCGACAGCGATGGTGGTAACTAGTAATGTTTCTAGTAGTGGGGAGGTGTAATGTTTCTAGTAGTGGGGATGTGTAATGTTTATAGTAGTTGGGATGTGTAATGTTTCTAGTAGTGGGGAGGTGTAATGTTTCTAGTAGTGGGGATGTTTAATGTTTATAGTAGTTGGGATGTGTAATGTTTATAGTAGTGGGGATGTGTAATGTTTATAGTAGTGGGGATGTGTAATTTTTATAGAAGTGGGGATGTGCTTCTTTATCTTTATCGTGCTTAGCCTTCACAGCGGGTTATCTTCTGGTGTATTGTCCGATAATGATATGCCCGTTTACGAATTGGACCGTTGTCATCTGGAGCATGAACCATTTAACTCTCAACAACTTAACCACTAGTCTGTTATTCACCCAGTTTAACCAACGATATCTGTCCGTTTCAGAAGCAAAAAACTAGGCTTACCCAGCCGTTAACACAATTACAATGATTTTTTATCATAATACGTAGAAACAGATAAAGCGCTGTCAACTTTCTGACCAGCGTTTAAATGCATAATACACAAACTTACAAAATAAACAATTTGGAGAGATAAACCGTTATCAATTTAAACAACATTGTGCAGGTTTTCCACGTTCTCCTGTAGCTGCAGGACTTCTCTTGAATCCTTCAGTAAAATTTCATTTCAGCCTGAACAGGCTCAAAGCTTATTTAAGGTTATGTAGGACCTTACCAACATGTCTGTGGATTTAGTCAAATGCCTGCAAAACTCGGTAAAAGTATGTATTTTCTGAAAGTGCAAAGCCTGTAGAATTTGATTTTTGACTTTTTCATAATATTTAATGTGATCGTGTGACCCTGTCTTTAAGGGAAAATTTAGCCAAGACTATGAATGACAATACCAAATTTCATGTCAGAGATGTTCAAGATGAAATCTGAAAAATGCTTTGATTCGTTTTTTATGTCCTATTTTTGATAGGCCCTCATGCTAAAGTGGAGCGTTTTAAAATCAATTCCTAGCAGTGTTTGGAGAACTGTGCACAAGGCATAGCGGTATGTTCACTGGAAAGGAATGCCATGGGTGTCATGGAAACAAGCATTTTGTTGTTTAATTAAACTTGATCAACTTACATTGATTCATGCACATTGTATTCCTCAGCCAAAGGTAGTGTAGCCACCAACACACCAAGAGATCAGTTCCGACCTATCAGCACACGGAATTCCCCTGTCGTCAATGAAGATGGCCCGTCATCCCGGCCGGGAAGTGCGAGGTCACGACCTGTCAGTCACAGCCCATCCAGTAAGCTGCCGGCATCAGTTCCGTTCTTGTCCGGTAACCCTATGGTGGAGTGTACTGAGGGGATACTGCATCTTTATAAACTAGACAAGTAGGCTGTTGTTGTTTCCTCTCTTGTGCTATTTATTTAAACTCTTTGTTGTATAAGTTACATTACCATTGCAGTGCCAAACAAACCTATCTTGGTCTGATATATTGCTTTGTGTGTTGGCAGTGATTCTCAAATCTCTCCCTCACTTAGTTTGTATACTGTTTCGTTCTGGTAGCATAAGTGGGATGCGTCCTGTAAAGCCTCCAGGTAAAGCATTAGTCAGAAATAATGGGAAGGTGTCTGAAAATTGGTGGATAATTAGGCTAAAGTTTCATGTATACCAGTATACCAGCACTGTCATTGATTGGACCCGAGAAAAACGTGCTTTTCCAGCATGGCTTGGGTGTCTTGCATTGGCCTTATACAACATTGCTTAGTTGGAAATCATCTTTACTTCGTCTGAAAAATATGGTGAAATCTACACATATTCGTGATTAAAACCTTCACTTTGGCTACAGTAAAGCCTATTCAATGAGTTATGGTGGTACTCACAATATGTATTTGCAAATTGCTTTCACAGTGTGTCTGCAGACATGCTCACTCCTGCTAGCTGTAACACCCCCATCAGATGACGATGCAAACTTGGCAATCTTATGTGGGAAAGTGTGGTGCAGTCAGTCCATCCATGTGCTTTTGAAAGGGCCATCCACACACAGATTTACCCTTGGACAAGTTACTCCTGGAACGAGTTGCCGCTAGGTTTGAGTGCTGTCTAGATACTATTTAAACTAGCACAACTAACCTCAATTGTGACAACTTACTCCAAATTATAGAGGTGGTGTAACTTGTTCTAGGGTAACTTGCACTACTTTTAATCGCTGTTGGGCCGGAAAAGTCGGGTAGGGCGGAAGTAATTATCAGCTGCGGTTATATACAGATGGGTTTTCTCTTGCGTGCCATATTGGTGACAACTTCCATCTTACCCCAGTTATTGGATGTGTGAGTGTGGATGCTCCACTTAAAAGTGGGGTAAGTTGCACTGGTGCAAGTTGTTCTAGGGTAGGCTGTGTGTGGACGGGACTTGACAGTTTGGCATTGCTGGTTGAGATTACAATGAATTGATTGAGTTGTATCACTTTTCCTGCATTTTGAATGTCTACATCTTTATGGAGGAAGGAATAAAAGATATATGGAACATGACACATTAAAATTGGATGAAATCTGGTTCTATTCTGAATGACACGTTTTGTTTATTTGTAGTAAGATACCGTATGGTAATTTTGATTGCAGTGTTATGACGCCTCTCTCAGAAGATGTTCCTCGAAGTGAAATGATATGTATGTTAGCTGTTCCTGCTACCATGACAACACATGACCTGATGAACTTCTTGGCTCCTGTTTAGTAAGTGTATCGTGGTGCTCTGGAGGTAGAGTTGCTATGGGAACTCTTCTATAGTTGAGCATGCACAAGATGGTGGACAAGTAGAATTTTATTTTATGAATTTTCTCAGCAAAAATAAAGATTAAGAAAAACTTATTCTGTTGTCAGCATGGTTTGTACCCTACAGCTGTCGTGAATCAATATGGTAATTTTTTTATGGTTGTTGGTTGTTACCATTTGAAAAATTGAAAAACGGCAATTTGAAAACAAAACACTCAGGTCCTGAGTAAAGTCAGTTGAAAAGGTGTTTTAAAAGTAAATAAAATTGGAAGATTAATTGACTCACAGTAAAATGTCAAAAGTTTTGGATAAATATAAGTACCAAAATTGAATTTTCAAGGTTTCTAACATTGCTGTGAATCCTTAAAATTGTTGCCAGGTGGTACTTGTTGATGATAAAGCAATGATTCATTTGTTGCTACTGATATTTTATATTGAACACATGAAATTTTGCTTGTCTGCCATATTGTGTCCTAATAGATGATTTAGAAGATTAAATGAATAAAAAGTTAGAACTCATTTGAATGCAAGAATTCTTGGTCTAAAATGTCAGTGAAATAGACTTTTTGATTTTTTCAACAAGTAACAGTGCTCTTATGTAAGTTTCAACAACTAACAGTGCTCTTATGTAAGTTTCAATAACTAACAGTGCTCTTATGTAAGTTTCAACAACTAACAGTGCTCTTCTGTAAGTTTCAACAAGTAACAGTGCTCTTATGTAAGTTTCAACAACTGACAGTGCTCATATGTAAAAGTTTCAACAACTAACAGTGCTCTTATGTAAGTTTCAACAACTAACAGTGCTCTTATGTAAGTTTCAACAACTAACAGTGCTCATATGTAAGTTTCAACAACTAACAGTGCTCTTATTAAGTTTCAACAACTAACAGTGCTCTTATGTAAGTTTCAACAACTAACAGTGCTCATATGTAAGTTTCAACAACTAACAGTGCTCTTATGTAAGTTTTCATCCATCAGCAGATCATCCATGTGGAAAGAGCTCTCAGAAACTCGTTCTATAAGCCGTCTTAAAGTTAAAACATTTCTTGCACGCTCTTGCACAAATATCTTGTCAGAGCAAAATGTTAGATTCAGGTGGAATACAAGGAGGGCACAAGTGACATCACCAGAATTTAGTTTTTGACAGTAAGAAAACAGATCTGCCTGCAGATCTGAGGGTTGATCAGATGACTGTGTATAATAACGGGAAATTTATTTAAGATGGCCAATGAAACACTATAAGAAGCCTATTTGACGGGCATTTTTTGCTCAAGCATCAGTGAGAAGTCTTATTTTGTGCGCGGCTTTTTACTTTAATTATTGTAGAAGAAGCTCTGTTGATAATCAAGTGTTTCTGTTAACTCTTATAGTCCTGGTGTTGAGCACATTCGCATTATACGAGATCACACCCCTAACCAATACATGGTCTTGGTCAAGTTTAAAAATCAGGTATGAATTTATCCTGTTCCTTCTTGTCCTGTTTCTATTATTTGTTTTGTGCTTTGTATTCGTGTCGGTGAGTGGCTTCTTAAAAGTTGATTTTAGAATTTTTCAATCTGTTACATCAATTACCTCGAAGTAGCTCAAGGCAGGTGTTCAGTCTCTTTCAAAGTAGATGTTGTGCCAAACAGGTTGTTAATTTGTTTTTTGTAAATACAGTACAAACCAAAAATATTGCAATATTCAAACAAATTGCCACGGACTTTCCCTGTCATGACGGCTGAATTCATTGTCAGAATAGTTTTCCCAATGAGTGAAGATGAAGGGGAATTAACAAGACAATCAGTAAGGTGGCTGAAATTAGAATTGTGGTGAACTAATAGTTATTACCAGTAATGTTTGCTATTAAAAGAATAAGCCCTCACAGCGGGGAAAATTGTATTTTGACTGATTACTCTTGAACTGCAATTAACTGGTGTTAGCTTGAGGCTACATTTTCATGTCATTGACTCAATCATACTTAAAAGGATACTAAATCCTGTTTAGATGATTTCAGCAAATCCTCGTTTTGTCATCTGCTAATGCATCATTGGGGGTCAGTCTTCCAAAAGTTAAAGGCTGGAATCAACTAAAAATTCGTACTTACTATGTCACAGATTGGACATTATGGTCCTTGATGTGCGGTCTTTTCCACACTTGCCGTGAACTTGAGTAAAAGTTTAGGTCACACTTGCTCGTTTAGCAGACTTTGAAAGGAGTTTTCAAATTTTCCTCAAGACTTTTAGTGTTGTCAAGGGTTACAGAGCATTATTTTGTTTCAGAGAACTGGATTGGAAAATCGTTTATAGTATCTGTGAATTGGCCAGAACTGGGATTGGTATCCTTTTAAAAGAAACACATTGACCGTGACACCTTAGACATAATTTTTGACTCGTTGGAATTGCTTTTCATGGTCATCTTGTCGCATTTTTCATTGATTGCATTAATTTGTTAGATTTGTGTCATCTTAGTGTTTGTATTTCCATAGCCACCTGTCTCTGGCATTGTTGATGCCGAACTATCTGTGTTTTTTGTCGCGGAAGTGATACTCATAATTCTCTATTTCAGAAACTGGCTGATGAATTTTACGGCTTGTACAATAACTGCCCGTTCAACTCGTTTGAATCAGACGTTTGTTACCTGGTGTATGTGGCCAAAGTGGAAACTCTCAAGTCATCAAGGGTGTGTATACAGTTAGTGGTTTTGTCAAATTCTTGGTCTGTTCAGTTCTGCATAGGTGAAACAACAGTCGCATAGATTACTTAAGGCGGCTATTAACCCGTCTTCCATCTAAATTTCTTTTTTATTTAGATCACTACAGTTATAAAAGTGGTCTCATAGTGTTGCTTAGTCAAAATAAGTGTGATTTTTGGACTTGGAAAGAAGTGACAGTTGGCTTACTTGAGACGAGGCTCTGCACGTTGACTTGTATCGAGTAGTCATTTTATTCGCCGAACATGGTCTTGAGGGATAACAAACAGTTAGTTGTTTGCAAGTCCTAATGTTAACTTCTTATACCACAATATCAGCCTCGAATGGCCAATACAACTGTTTAATAACCCATTTGGTTATTTAACAGTGTTAAAAAACATTTTGGTGAGAAACCCAGGTCGTTTTCGAACCCGGTCCGCAGGAGTTTCGGGCCGTCGACTTTACCACTGCACCACTCAGTGGCTGACATCATTGAACGTGAAAATAGAATATTTAAATGAGCACGCGCAACAATCACATGCTCAACAAACGGCATTGTACCGACATTTATGCGCTAACAAAAATAAGACTAAAAATTTCAATAAAAACGATATCTTTATAGTAAAATTTATATGTCATTTTCTATCCCTTCTAAATCATCGATTTCCAGTTTGAATGCGAATAACATGTGGCCAGGATGCTTTGACTTGGACATTAAACTCAATAACCAGTGGTAACCTACTTTAGCAGACGATATTTTCACGGTGGAAGCTTAGAATGATAAGATGTTTAGTAAGCTGGAGTAGTTGCTTAAAATAAAAATTATTTTACAGATTCACTTTAGTTCTATTTTGTTTCATCAATTGGTTTTTAATAAAATCATCATTTTAACAAGAAAAACTCGGCATTTCTTGAAAGCTCATGACCTCAGGCCTCTGACATAGAAAGTAACAAAAGCCGAGGCGAGTCAAAAAAGGTAGATCGATTCATTGCAATGTTTCTCGTTCAGTATGTGTTATAAATAGATTATTACATGTTCTCAGTCGTTATCCCCCTTATCTAGAGCCCTCGTGGATTTTGGAGAATTATCGGCCGAGGGGCTCTAAATTACGGGGGGATTACGACTTCACCATGCAATAATCTATATTTATTTGAATAAGAAAGTGGTCGAAATAAAAATCCTTGTTTCTTGGACAGAATGCATATTTATCAGATTTAATTTGCACTCAAACTTACTTAGTTGCATGATTGACTTTTATTAACTTGTTTAAGTGTAGCAGTAGGTGGCTCTGGTGTATTTAAGTGCACTGTTTTGTAACTTGCCTTTGAATCAAAAAGTTCCGCATGAATTTTGCACTTCATATTACGTCAAAATTCTTATGTTTTGTCTTCTTTGAAGAAAAAGATGTTCCAAAGATCAGAATATCTTGGAACTTAATAAGCATTTGCTTGGTTTTAAACTTGCCCATTAAAGCATTTAGTCTGCTAAGCACTATATAATCACTGGATTGGTGTTATTGTTATAGTTTTGGTATTGTATTAATTATTATTATTATTATTATTATTATTATTGTTGTTGTTATTTATTTTTGCAGGGAGCCTATCTACCTGTTGCTGGGATGACAGAGTTACCCAAGTGTGCAATATGTTTGGCTAGAATGGTAGGGAGACACTGCAACAAGCTGTGTTGCAGATGAGGAGTTGAAAATATTAAGCGAGTTGTCACTGTATTGCCAAAAGAATCCTGTGTTGGAGGAGTCTTTTAAATGACTTTTGTCTTTTGTTTGCATAATGGGGAACTCCAAAATTAATTCACTATGTGTCACATGTTAAGCAAATGACCTTCCTATAGATGTCAAAAAGAAAGAGCTTATTTCTGAGCATCACCTCGTGAATATCAAGTTGCCCAGTGGATTCCATTTTCAAGAACAAATTAGAACTCAGCCACATCCCAAATACTCTCCTGTGTGTAACTAATTAGCTAATGCGTAGTTTCAAGATTTGTTTGACACTGCGTGTTCTCAAATAATCCTGGTTTGAAATTAATTAATATTTTTGTTGTGTACCTTAATGCAACCACTGTCACAAAAAATTGAAAGTCAACCTCTGCTGGTTCCAGATGATCTCGTATGGGCAAAGAATTGTGTGTGTTCACAGGCAGCATACAAACCTCATCCGCTAGTAAAGGGGTGAAACATGGATGTATCCAGTATGACTATATGACTATGTCCGATTTCTTACATTGTTTTAAATAAACAAGTGCTGCACGTTGATGTGACCATAGACTATTCATAGACTATAGTACATGTGACCCAACTGACTGAATGTGCATGTACTTAGGTTTCAAAAAGAAGATTGATAATCTCTTGTGTGAAAGGCGGCAACGTCTCATATCTTTTTAAAAGTAGACTTAATTGTGCGTCACAATGTGCTTTGGTTTTTCAGTTGATTTTATTTTACAATATTTGTTTGAAGGAAGAGACAGTGGAAGGAGTCCTGACAATATTGTGTAACCACACATTTCATGGCCTTTGTTTAACACAGTGGGGTGACACAAGGTATGTGATACTGCACATTTCAAGATCAGTTTTCTGTGACTATCTCAAAGGTATGATACTAAAGTGTGGGTAGTCACGCATTCCAAGACCTCCCTTGAATGCTGTGTGGGGTACCATACAAATTTTCTGAGTTAATAGTACATGTAATGGTTAGTTCCCCTACTTACCACACAAATTGCTGGAAAACAGTCCTGTAACAGTTTTGACATAACTAACACTGATATTGTGAAACCACACGTTTCAGGGTTCGTGGCAAATTCAAATTTGCAGTACTGAGATGTGGTTTGTGGTCAATGAATACTCATCATGTTTATGAGAATGCATCTAATAAATGCTGATGACAGTCCAACAATTTACAGTTGCCCCGTGTGCCGCTACTGCCAGACACCAGAGGTCTCTGAAGACAACAAATGCAATGAATGTGATTCCACTGAGGTGAGGTGTTCTTGGTGTGTGTATTCCCCTAATCTTTGGGGACAAGTTACTTTGAACCCTGTCTATTGCACATTAGGACAGTAACATAATTATAATCTCCTTCAAAGTTTACTTTGCAGTTGAATTAATCACATGCTATAATTATGATAAATATGATGCCTTCTTTTGAAGGATTACTAATTACCTATTTGGAGATTTCAACAAGTTGTTCAATCTGTAGACTGCTATGTACAATTAGTGCCTCTCCTGTGGGGTAAAAGCATATTTCATCAAAACGTGTCTTCCTCAATATGCAATTGAGAAGATGCTGTAATTCACACAGTCATTGCCATTAACTAGTCCAAAGTGTTAGCGATGGAGATTATCATGTAAGGAATTTGAGAACTTGTTTTAAGATGTTCACTGAGTTTTATTTAACTCATTGATATCAATTCTGTCAATAAGCTAATGGTGGCCTTCTAATAAGACAGCTGGGGGTCTCTGGTTTTCTCCTCATTTTGCAACTGGTTTACATTTTACTTGTGTTATTGCAGAGTTTGTGGATCTGCTTAATATGCGGCCATGTTGGATGTGGTCGCTACGTGGTGGGGCATGCATTTGAGTACGTGTTCGCTGGAGGCTTTCTGTGTGAATGAAGTGACATTGTAAACTTCTGGGTGTAGTGATCTGTTACGTATGGCCGATACTAAAGTGGACTGATCTTTACCATGGCTGTATGGATTGTAACAGATTGTTATCTCAAGCATGTGTTATGTGAATTAAGTTTTAGTGTGAAGTTTACTCCAGAAAGGGGTAATATAAACCTTTGCTATTGTTGCATGCATATGAACCCTTAAGACTAAAAGTTGACCGGTTTTCCATTTAAGAAATAAATTAATTAAAATACCGATGCTGTAAAGTATCATTAGTATGGTGTATTGATGGAACAATCGACCAGTTGCATTCAAAATATTAAGAACAGTACATAGGGCCAGATATGTTTTGCATGAACAAAGTGGTATTCATATTCATGTCTGCCCCTTTATGCTGATAATCTAGTAAGCAAGGGTCAGGTTTGCCTGCCTTTCCCTAATTTCATTAAAAGGGTTTGACGAGCTATTCTGAAAGTTGTTGCACTATTTATTCCTGGTGTAGTCGTGATGAGTGATTTTTTTTCAATATCGGCTGACAAGAGCGTCATGGTAACCAAACACTTATTCATAACTTTTGACGATTGACACACCATCTTTGTTAATATTGTTGCATGCTTATTTCATTAAAATTGTGTTTAAGGCCAAAAATAACATAATTGGTTAATCTGCTTTTTTAAATCGGTGTGGTATTTCTTTTAGTTCACCATATTTTCGAAACAATGTGACCTGATACTGGGTGAAATGGGTTGGGATCTTTTTTCCCCCGATGTCACCTGATGCCAGCTGAATCGGGTTGAGACCCTTTGTTACCTAGTACCACCCAATGCCAGGTTTGAGGCACCGGTTTCAAGATGAGTTGGGTGCAGACCTGAACCAAATGTGTTATTTTTTGGCCTTACAGAACAGAAGGAAGTGTCAAAACAGTTCCAAAATAAATGTTGATTATTTTTGTAGTGAAAGTAATACCAGAAATGTTGGCTTCCATTTTTGTGTTTGCGCCCCTCTAGCCGTGTAATCTTTGTTTTAGGCATTTCAAACAGACCCATCACACATATGCCATGCAGCTCAGTAACAATCGTGTGTGGGATTATGTGGGAGATAACTATGTGCACCGATTGATACAGACCAAGGGTGATGGGAAGTTAGTGGAAGTAGATGAACGTGGCAATATGGTGCAAGATGAGAAAATTGACTCTCTAACATTGGAGGTGAGAACATCGGCTTTCTAGCATAGGAGGAATAAATCCAGCAATTGATAAACTTCATTCAACCCAATGTGTTATAGTATGTAATTCAAGAGCCTTGTCAATTAGGTGTCTTCTAAGTAAGCTAAGACCAGCCTTATGACCGTTGATAAAATGGGGTGACAAAATCAATTTTAATTTTAAAAAGAGCTGGAGATATGTATTTTTAGTATTGAAATGAATAAAAAAACATTTGGCTTTCTCCTGCAGAAACATTCGTTGCTCTACTTTCACCAGTTTAGAAAATAAAAAAGGTGCAATAGAGAAATGACAGTCCTGCATGTATTTGTTTTACTGACAATTCATAAAAAGTGAAGTTTCATGCCATTCAAATGAGGCAGACATTTTGTAGGTTTACCACCAGAAATTTAAAACTGATTTTGAGAACTAAGTATTCAATTCTGGTTATTTTGAAAACATTTGGTACTGTGTTAAAAGAATGCCATTTGGTTAGAAGTTTAAACTAGAATAATTTGCGTGGTCAAGCCCCTTTTCTTAAGTTTTTAACTAATGAGAAACGGAAAGAATATCTTTAAAAATGTGTCTTTTTACCCTTGTGTTCTAGAATGTGTCCAGTTGATGTAAACACACTTCTTGTGTTCTTACTATGACTTTCTGTTTCCAGTATACCTATCTCCTGACTAGTCAGTTGGAGTCGCAACGACATTACTTTGAAGAAAAGATGGAAGCTATCGAGCGCAACGCTAAGCACGAAAAGGAGAGTCTGGAGTCACGGTCCAATGAACTCACTGATGAGTGTGCTGGTCTCAACACTAGGCTGAGTGAGGAGGTCAAACAAAAGTTGATCTTGGAGAAGAGGTGTCAGTTGGTATGATATCAAGTTTGAGCTTCGCGTTACAAAAACGTTTACCAACCATCTTTGTAGTGATAGTCATAAAGGCTTATTCATATTCACTTAATACCCAGTCATACAGTAGTTATTCACTTCGCTCAAAAATAGTAGCCATAAGTGCAAATTTTCTATTTTCCAAGGTTTTACTTCTTTGCAACTGCAAACTTCACGAAATGTTTCACGACAGCTACGCAGAACAAAGCGTGCTAAAAATTTCTTAATCTTAATTTTTCTTGAATAATTTCAAGAAGTAGAATTTTGTTTCACCATTATATTTTGTGCTAAATATCAGAAGTGCTGTCACTATGGCAACAATGTCCTAGTTGACATAGCCAAGCAGTCAGCTCTAACAAAAGACTGCCTGTGCAGAATAACTTGAGGTTAATTACTGGACAAGTCACGCCTGTCTGCATCTGAGGTATACTGCAAAGAGTTTGTCATGGGCAGTGGTTTCCAAAAAGTCTTGCAACATTGGTTTTTGATGGAACTGTCAAAGTGTTTGGCACATTTTTTCCTGCTGATGAGAGTTAACAATAGCCCTTTTTTAATAACTTGCGATATTGCTGTTTGGAACTCAAGTGTTCATGAGACATATTCTTCCAGCTGAGGTCATTTTTTCTTCCAATTGTAGTAATATATTTGAATGAGCTGCTAAGAGTTACACTTGATGTATTCTTTCACGCGGTTAACCACAACAGTGCCAGACTCCATATTTTCAACTCATCCACAGTGAGTTTTTGTTGTCAAAATGGTAACTATACCACTTACCACTTGTTTTCTTTCTGAGTCTAGATGACTGCTAAACTGTCCAAATTGTCTACTGAGCTAGAGGAAGAACGAACGATGAACAAGTGTCTCCGAGACAACCAGCGAGAGTGGCAGGAGAGGGTTCAGAAGTTGGAGGGAAAGGAAGAGGACAAGGAAAGGGTAGGTGTGTGGTGATGGGATGAAAGGCTACCCACGTGGGTGGTAGGTGAGGGTGTAACTGGTGGAGTGGAGTAAGGACATGTGTGTGTCTGGTGATAAGGGTGAGGCAACTAACGTGGGTGATAGAGGGTTTAGCAGGTGGAAATGGTTGAGGGGAGTAAGGAAAGAACTGTTGTGTGGTGATAGGGGTGAGGCAAAGGGATGGTGTGGCAGATGGAATGGGTTGACGGGAGTAAGAATGTGTAGGTTTGTGGAGATAGGTAAGAGGCAACCGACGTGGTTGATGGAGTCAGTGTCGTAATTGGAGGGATTGGAGGACTAGACTTACAGAAGTATAAAGAAAGGGTGGGTTGTCGTGAATATGTGAATGAAGGAAAACAGCCAATGTGAGAGCCAGAAAGTAATTATACAAGTTATGAAGGACTTCACGTGAGGATGTGTGTGGTGAAGAAAGAGACAGCCACCGTGAGTGGTGAAAGAGGGTATAACTGTTGGAAGGGTGACTGTTGAGGGTGGAAGAATGTGAAACTCATTAGTATTTACATGCGAGTTGCAGTTGGTGGAAAGGTGTTTTAATTGTATCATTAATTAAAGTTTCCTCAAATTCAAAAAAAATAATGTCAAAATTGTCATTTTCCCAGTTTTCAAAAGCTCACTGGCATAGTTTAAAATCATGTTCAAATTTCATTGGGACGGTGTTTGTTAGTGGCAGCTGTGCAAAATATAAACTTTGCACATAATGAAGTAATGTTTTCTTCCTGTCTACTATAACTTGTTTAAAATTATCTAGGAAATAAAGTCTATTCTGTTCCCCCTTTTTGTGTTCTAAATTCAAGATTTTTTTTGTTTTTTGTGTATTAGTCTGTATCTGGATGACTATCAAACAATGTGTGACTGTCATTATGCAGCTTTGATAGAAACTGTTCTGAAATTTAGAAAGGTATTGGAATCGTTGTTAGTCTTTTTGAACTGTACCACATTCCATTATCTGATTAAATTGTTTTCAAGAACAATCTACTAATGAAATACATTAAATTTATAAAACGGCAAAGTTGCTCAGTAAATTTCAAACCTAAAGCATTAGTTGGATTTCCTTACTATAGGTGACTCCCTTAGTTGACTTCCTGTCTTTTCCCCCAGGAGATCTGTGACCTTCGTGAACAGTTGCGTGACGTGATGTTCTACATAGAAGCTCAACAGGAGGTGGCCAAGGCTGATCCAGCCACAAGAGAGGAGATACAACATGGCCACATTGTAATGGGAGCCTCAGGCTCTGACGCAAAGAAAACAAAGAAGAAGAGATAAGGAGGATTTCTGTTTGTGCAACTGCAGCTGTTTTGCAACTAGTCTCGTGTAGTTTCTTGATGGATATAGTCATAGACTGTAATACCTGGACCACCCACTCTGTGTATTCTCAATACATGATATCTCTGATGTTCTCATAAGTAGGTCACAAGTGTGATAAGATTGTTGCCCTGACCAGGGCTGGAACCAGAGACTGTTTGGAATCCGCGTATACGCTCTAGTCCAAGGAACCATCTGGACCATCGGTCGAATACAGAAATCCAGTTAGACTTGTGTTTTGAAGGACGTCACGTCCATGTTGTCAGATCATATTGTAGGTACCCTACAGAGCCACGTCATGTGATCATACATGTTATCCACTCTATGCATACACAGAACCAGAGTCTGTGATGATCATATAAATTAACAAATCTTTGATGCTGCATTCAAAAAAAAAAAACAGTTCCAATATCTTCCAAAACTGTAGTGTAACAAATCAGTTGTTCATCTTGAATTGCTACTTTGATTCTTGATTTTTATTCTTCTTAACAAAATCAGGCGTTGCACGATAAATTTCATTATGTGGTGTTCAGTGTGTAAATAAATGATAAATTATTCAACTTGCCTTGTGTGTTCTCAGAAAAGAAACAGCCGCCTGTAGGACAGAAGAAAGGCAACTAGTAAAACTGTATTTTTGAAAACGTTTATCTCTGACTATTACATCTTGAGTGGATTGAAATGTCTCTGTTAAATTCCTGGCCATTCCTCGAGTACACGGAAATGCCACTTATTGCCGGGCCTATATTGCTTTCACTACTCATTCATTGTATTCCTCACAGGTCTGCTTCAAAGTGACTTTAAAATTCCGAGTCCTGGACTTCACACAACTATAAACTTTCTGAAATGTTATTAAATTGGCACTTGAGCATCACCTCAGTCTGAGACAATAGCATAACTGCTAGGTACTTGGATAATTTCTATAAATTATGCTAGACACAGTGGCAATCATTTAAACTTAACTTTCTTGTGTAGTCCAATAATTGTTTCATAGTATCAATCAACCCTCCAATCCGACACACGCAGGTACCAACACGTGACTGTACTCGGAGAGTATATGGCGTGAACACAGCAAAGGTGGCGGGAACACAAGCCGAGGCAGATGATTTCTGATGGGACTTGAGACGCAGACTTGAATGTCAATGTTTCAGAGGGAATAGTGTCTACGGACTGGAAAGTTCTCGAGTCCCGTCTCGAAAACAGTTTGATGTTTGGGTCTGACAGTAGATTGCTGTCTACTGATTCAGCGTTTGGGTAGATGTACACACATGGATCTGGAAAAAAGAGGATTACAATGAAAACACGGCAAATTACAATGGAAAGGCTTCTGTAGTAATGGACTTCAACAGCTTAAGACATGTTTCGAAAACTGTAGGTTCTGCTCGTTGGAAATTTATAATACCAGATATTCCGAAACTCCTTTTTAAATTTGGCGTAGCGATGATAACTTATAGTCCTGACTAAACCAGAAACAGTGTCATTTGCAAAGATTCTAACCAACCAAGCAGTGCATGCGTGCAAATGCGATGCTGGCCTGGCGGAAAAAACATTGGAACCCACAAATGTCGTCACAGTGTGGATTCGTGGCTGTAGAACGTCAGGACTGATGTAGGCCTACATTTTAGCAATCTTGGTTACGAAAACTGATTAAAGTATTTGAACGGTCATGAAATTACAAAAACCATGTAAGCCTACATCTTACCTGGACATGCCACTAAGAAGCAGGATTCCACCCCCAAGGCGCTTCCGGAACAGTCTGCACCTCCGTAATTTGGGGCAGGATTGGTGCAAGATCTCGTTCTTGACTTTGATCCTAATCCACAGGTGGCGTTGCAGGAGTCCCAACTTCCCCAGGCAGACCAGCCCCCATCCACTGCGAAACAAATAGAGATGAAGAACATTTATCTAAACAACATCTCACCAAATCATTAACAATTTAATAGCCTGAATCAGTACACGGGCCCCAATATGAAAAGTGTTACTCTAATCATCCAAACAGATCTACACCTTTTTAATTGGTAACCACCATACGGAGTTTTCTTGACTGTCAAAGAACTCCGCTGTTATTTGAAAGTCAATTGTGAATTTAAGACACAAGGTCTACAACCGTAAATGTATCACTGTCACAGAAGCAAGTCAGTATACAATCGCTTAACAGTTTTCATAATGCTATTATCGGTGAGTTGGCAAATTATATTCTTCCAGATTGTTCGTTAGCATACTGTACTTAAAGCGGCTGCAGAAGGTATCCGTTGTAACGTCCATACATTTCTTTGAAATTTAACGTTTACGTACAAGAAATCTATCTCGATATTGATTCAGATATTAGAAACAGAATCTGTTGAAGCAACACAATTATTATCCTGAAGAACACAAAGTCGATCTTACCGGGGCAATGTTCGGAATTACAGGTCTGAGATTTGGAATCAGATCCTGAACAATCATCGCCGCCATACGCAGGTGCAGGATTGGTGCACGTTTTTGTCGCCGTCTGTGATCCACCTCCACAAGTCACGGAACATGAGCCCCAACTACTCCAAGCAGACCAACCACCATTAACTGTAAAATCCAACGGAGTTCGTTCTAACATTTTATTCAAGACCTCTTGTGCTCTTCAAGATGGGCGGCACAGCACTGAAAGAAGTGGGGGGGGGGGGGGNNNNCCCGCCTCCCCCCCTTCCCAGCCACCCATCATGTTACGTAAAAATTGGGGCTGTAGACTTCCCGTAAAAAAAAATGTTTTACAACATAAGAGTTTGGCAAGTTTTCAAAAGACATCGGCATGCACTAATCGAATCGGGTGATCTCACTAGCTCTCACACTCGCATTTCTCGCGTTATGGCTCAGGCCCCTTGTAGCTTTCGAGCTACTCCATGAAAAGAAAGTGCCGCCATGATTTTCAAGAGGCCCATTATCAAGAAGCAGAGAAAATTTGAAAAGAGCAGTGTGTCACTAACAGTTCGTGTGCAATTACTACATGTATAGTCAGATTTCACGGTATTGGAAGGTGCGAATACCTGGTAAAGTTCCATAGACCGTAAAACATTAGCTTGCGCTCGTAACGAAAAATTTTCTCTTAGTATAAAATGGAAAGATTGAATCCAATCCCATAATTCAACATTCAAACCTTGCCGACCTATTACTTCAATGGCCGCCATTTTGCCAGGTATAACTCATTAGTCAATGAGTCTAACGAGTCCAGATCTTACTCACAAAACACTCGTTTTTTACTCCTGCGATTTGCGAAGTCTTACGAGATCTTGCTTTTCTCGCAAAAAAACCAAGCCTACGGAACACTGGGTCCTGTTCTTTTATGGTTTCTCAAAAGCTACTCGCACGAAAAGTGACAATATTTGAGCAAAGACGACGTAATGCCAACAGCAAACTTTGTCAAAAGTCTCAAAACCCACTCAGATCTAATTAAGTCAAACCGAACTGAAATCGCAAACTTCAAACTGGAATAAGTCAAGTTCAGCGTCGACGAATCTTTCCGCTGAAGTAATCAATGAACAATGAACGGCCCGGCATTCCTTTACCACAAGTGCTCTTTTACCCAATATATGAGTCAAAACAATAGTTCTCGCAAATATGGTCTTTCAAAAGTGCTTTTAAATACGTATTAATAGTTTACTTAAAAAAATTCTATACCCTTCGCCTGAAACATAACATGTTATAGTAGGGCAAAAAGATGTTAACTACTGCGAAATCGCTTGTTCTTTATGCAAGATATGACACTGTTTACCCGATCGACTGTTAAAACAATGAAGGACGCTACGAAACCGCCTTTCGACGGCCAAAGCTGTCTCTCTATATCTAAATCCGTCTCTGCGACTAAATCTGTCTTACCATGGGTATATCGCCAAGCATGAGCAACGCCCGCTTAGAATAATAGGGTACGAGTAATGCCATAATGAGGACGGATTGTACGAGTAGGTAAATTAGGCCTACTCCTTTGTCTCTGAATATTGCAAATTTGGTTGGATTCACTGAAACAGGTTTGAGTATCATTTTAAGGACTTCGTACACCAAAATGGCATGGCGACAGCGTTTATTTGTAATGTCCGTAGTGGGTGGCGATATTTAGGCTTCTTCGGTTCCACTAAATCCGAATCAAAACCGTTTTACAGCAAAACATTATTTACTCAAATGTACATAAAAAATCATTGAGTTATATGTTGACTATTTCAAGGAAGGTTAAGTGAAATTTGTTTTGTGAACAAATTTTTCGATGATAACGTTAAAATGTCTTATGATGTTTTGTGATTCCCATACGTTCAAGGTCGTCTATTTTCAATAAAATCTACCTGGACATCCTCCATTACTGCATGATTGAGTCTTCGAAGTACTTCCTGAACAGGGTGCGCCGCCATTTGCAGGTGAAGGGTTGGTACACGTCCTTGTCGCCGTCTGCGACCCACCCCCGCATGTTTTCGAACAAGATCCCCAACTACTCCAAGCAGACCAACCGCCATTCACTGAAAGGAATTGCTTTTAATTGCAGTGCTTTTTCAGTTACTGAAGCACAGTGTTGTGATGTTTCCACAAAAGACAGCCAGCCCACGACTGACTGATCATTCGTGATAACAGATAATCAAGATTAGATATGAGTGTGCCCGTGCGTGCGGGCGTGCGTGCGCGCATGAGCGTGGTAGGTAACTGAATATCGGTAACAGAATGCTTATGAAAATGGCTATGCATATGCACATTCATACACCAGTACAGAATCAAAATTCTCACAATAACGCAATGATCAGACTACTGTCAGTTGCTGCTACGGTGGTCCATGCCTGGATAATGAAAAAAATGATTCGGATAGCGGGAGGTTTGAGTTCGAGATGTTTGAACTCTTCTTAACTTGCTTGCATGCACGTTTTCGAACTCCTATCCCTTGCATATAACATTGAATGCGCGTTTGGTATGAAATAGGCAGACAATATGACATGTAGTACTTTTTCACCCAGGAAAGGATGCACAGTACAAAGAAAACATGATGATGAGAGTGCGCATGGTGTCTTGAAACATACATAGCTCTCATCACCGACCAAGCATATACTGCCCAAAAAAAAATTGGTCGAGGATTTAAAGGAATCATAGTATGCAAGCCTATAATTTATTGGATTGTTTAAATAAAAACTATACTGGAATATATCACACAGCCAAAACAAGGTCACGTGTTTGCTGAACCTCGATTTTCCTTTGCGTGGATTGTAAGCGTTTCATAGTCAATAAAATCTACCTGGACATCCGCCAGTATTGCAGGTCTGAGTCTTCGAGCTACTTCCTGAACAGGGTGCGCCGCCATTTGCAGGTGAAGGGTTGGTACACGTCCTTGTCGCCGTCTGTGATCCACCCCCACATGTTTTAGAACAAGACCCCCAGCTACTCCAAGCTGACCAACCGCCATTCACTGAAATGTATTGCTTAGTCCATTATTGCAACGCTTGTTCTACGTATGACACAATGGCGTTGCAGGAATGTTGAGACTCTTAATTTTCCGTCATTTTATGAATCCAACAAGTTGTTATTCCACATGGCCTCTACTCTGAAGAGCTGTTACTCCTAAGACCTTACATTCGGATAAACGAACCTTCGAAGGAACGATGCAACACACGTCGTATCACGTTCCTGCTCTGAAGGGCCTATACCCCAAAGCCGTTTCTTCCGAAATGATATGGCAGATACTTTTTTCCCTTGTTTAATACTCTGTACTCGCAAAGGCATGTGAAAAATCTATATTCCGAAAATGCTATACTTGAACATTAAGACCTAAATATCGGGCTACTCAAAAACATCCTGAATTTGTGCTATGGTGTGTTTGCTTAGGAAAATCCGTTTACACAGTGCGTCAGAGAAATTGCCAATGAGCATTTGATAACGGTTTTGTAAACAGTCACAGGCAATCGGTATATTGCTCATGTTTTGGCCAAGAATTTATCGTAACGATGTGATCAACAATTTCTCGAAGTATACCTTTAATGTTTGGAAACGAATCTATCTAGAACATATAAGGGCCCTCAGGGGTAACGGACCTTCAGAGTAAACCTACACATTCTTCGGAGTAAGGGTCTCTTCGTGGCATTTTTGGATGAAAGGTTCTTTCGAGTCGAGTGTGTAGGCTCCTTTGACTTATGAACCTTAGAGTAAAGGCCTTCGTACTTGTATAGAGATTTATTCCCTGTGACTTCATGTGTGCAAGTAAGTGTGCGTGCTAATATGTGACAAAAAAGATAAAATAATGTTACGGTGACATGCACGTGTTTTGGCAATATATCTTATTTATTTTGCAGGATTAATAAACTTTTCAACGTCACTGCATTCAGGGCCGTAGGAAGTGGGAGCGGGCACGTGCCCCCCAAAATTTGCAGGCGTCAGGTTTAAACCGTGGCAACGGACATACATGTATGCGTGGGGCCGGTGACAGTCGTGAAAAGAAAGACTGGTTTCTGATTCACATGTTTCAGCAAATTTAGTTACATCCTGAAGTTGGAAAAACTCTATAATCCTATCCCCAAATAGTAAAGTACACTTAGGCGGTTTTTGCCAATCTAAAATAACTCTCATTGATGAAATTCGAACAGTTCCCCCAAAATATAGTCACAGTTCAAATGACAATAAATGCATTGGTTTTTTACTTTGGCTAAAAATTTGTCGTTCAAACTCACAAACAGGGAATCAAAAGGAATTAAATCATCAAGTCAAGGTAAACGCATTGCTCATGGAATCGATTGTTGGTTTCTGGCTGATTTACATATTTATGTATCTTCGAAAATCGACTGATTCACAGATGATTTTTTGACAATTAGAAGCTAATTTTGTAAGAAATGACAATGCTTCACAGAACTCAGTTGCAGACTAACATTGGGATATTCAGATCGCCAAATAGCAACGTACACACATTAAAAAAGGTGTAATCATGCAGTAGGCCCATGCAGAATCTCAGTAATCCACGGGAACTGAATTTGAACTCCAGGCGTTGAAGTGTGTAAATTTTTTGACACATTCTATATCATTTTCCCCGCCACCAGAAACTGGACTACCGTTCGTGTTTCAACAACGGATTTTGAAGCAACCCAAAGGTACTATACCAGGGGCCTCGGGACCCCACCTTTTCAAAAAGTTCCTTTTAAATAATGGCCATTGTGAAATGAACTTTTCCCGAAACTGGATCATAATAAAACGAATCTTGACTTAAGAGCCAGGGCAGGCGGATAGGTCACGAGCTAAGTTGCCCATATCAAGTGGCTGAGCTGACCAGCGACTAGCTTCACCTCATCAAATTTCGTATTTTCACACTGTAACATCTCAGCTACAGTTACTTGAGGCAGCACCCAGCTACCCGTCAGTGCGCAGGGCCTCCGCTCATTCTTACTCTCCGTGAAACTTTGTTAGTTCACGGTTACTCTTAATCCTGATGGCTGCATCCCCAGAATTGTCCCCTTACCTATGGCGGACGTGGGGGTTCGGTACAAAAATGGCGACATCCGGAGAACCGGGCGGAG
>NMRA01000072.1:98706-115050 GCA_002633005.1 Phoronis australis | reverse complement strand
GGGCGAGGTGGTGGCGATAGGAAAGGCCGGGGGTAGTTTGGTGAAGTCGAATTGGTCTGTGCCCCCAACAATTTTCGCCTTCCTACGTGCCTGTTATTGTCAATAAAACTTACCCGGGCATCCGCCAGTATTGCAAGACTGAGTTTTTGAGCTACTTCCTGAACAGGATGCTCCGCCATTTGCAGGTGAAGGATTGGTACAAGTCCTTGTCGCCGTTTGTGATCCACCTCCGCATGTTTTAGAACAAGATCCCCAACTACTCCAAGCAGACCAACCACCATTCACTAAAACAAAATGTTTGTTCTGTCTCCGCAATGCTTACTTAATCGCAGAAACATGATTCACATTTTCCATCATTGTTAAATGTGGTACGTGAATGTCCAAACATTGTACGTATATGCAAGCATCTACTGGATTTAAAATTCTTAACCCCTATCCTGAGTTTGAGCAGTTTTTATTGTTTAAGTTCTCGCTGTTATTTGCATTGTATGTATCACAAGCCTCTACCTGATTCAAACCCATTAAGTGCTATAGATCATGTAAATCATCATACTCCACCCAGCAAAAAAAAATATCGGAATGCCAGATTGCAATCAACAGGCATGTCTTTCATCCTATTATGCACATTGTTGAGATATAAATATTTTAAAGATTATGTCAACCTGTTGGTATTTACTGAGATCGTTTCGTGTTAAGTGCATACAAGCTAGAACAAGGATATACTTACCAGGCATGCTTGCCACAGACTACAAAAAACAACAAGAAAAGGTTTTCATTTGCAAAGAAATATTGGTAATCTCTCTCCCTTCCTCACTCCCTCCTACTCTCACCCCCTCCCTCCCTCAGTTATATTTTAGAACTATAGTAATCCCTCATCTTCACCAATGGGTGGGCCAAGTGATCGGGCTAGTCAAAATGAGGGCTTAATCATTGCCACTCACCATAGTGCAGCATCCCAAACGTCAGTTTGAATAAGTAGAATGAAATATAACTTCGAATAAAAAGTTTGTTTTGTGCCTGACAATAAAATTGTTCACAGAAAAAAAAATAAATCGCAAGACAAATGTAGGCCAGTGATGAAACCATTTTTGTGCGATTCTGTAAAGGACATACACAGATGTCTGTAAAGTAACTATGTCTCAAAATTTGACCACTCCTGTATGGATTAACTCGTTATCTTACCGGTTTAGGATACTGACAAAGGGATGTAAGTGTTCCACCGCATGGTCTGTCGAACCACAGGTGGGATCGGCTGGCATCGGGAGCACAACAGTTTTCATTTGTCCCGCCGTTTGGTTGGAGAGGACTGCTAGTCCATTTAGTGAAGGAAACCGTGTTCCCCTCAACTGTTTTCCACGTGCCTTCTGAGCCTGCATCACTGACGCCAATCCAGAAGTAGTAGTAGCTTGAATTCAGAAGAAAGACGTCATTTCTTTGGGGCAGAATTTTTGTGGACATCGTGAAGCAGAGTCAAAAATCGATTCTGGACAAGCTGTTACACATGTACAGAATAATTTATCTCATACGAGACACAATTCACTAAACATATCTATCTTGCTTGTTGAAGAAATCACCACCGCAATAGCTACGTCAACTACATAAATCACGCCAATAACGTGCCAACATGACATACCTTGAAGGTACAAAACTTTTCACGAAGGTGTGCGTTGCAGAATTGTGAATGTAAGCTAGGTAGCCGCCAAGCGCCGCACAGTTACTCTTGGCAGACGTCCAGGTTCTCGTGGTCTTATCATGATAATAACAGACACCATTGGAGATGGTCCATGAGTTGGAGGGACATGTAACAGCTGGAAATGGAATCCGATGTTTTTGTGCAGTGTTAACATTCGTCCGCCGATATCTCCTTTCACATTGAATCCAAGTTCTGGTTCATACTATTGTATATTCGTCCCTTTCTAAGGCTGAGCTGAGAGGGATGGAAGGTATTCTTGTGAAATGGTCGATTGTCTGCTAAGATTCAAACCCGGGTTTGTAATGAACTGGCAATTCGTTATTTCTTGAGCCCTTGCTCGGCACATAAAATGGCTCCCCGTGAAAAGCCAGTTTGTAGAATGTGCTCAAAAGCACTTAGTCAGCTGTTAGGAGGCCCTGAAATCACCTTCACTAATATTTCTCAACTTTCAAACTGACAGATGATATAAGAACAATTAAAGGTGAACGCACTTTTAATATTCGACCAACTGTTTTTGATAACTATGGTACTAGAATTCAGCTGTAAAGAGTAAATCGATCGTCGGCAGAACATCTTGACTAAGTCGGACGGCGGACTAAAGTGAGCAGACGATATTGAGGAAACTGCAGTAAAGTGATATTTGCATTTCTATTGTCATGGGAATTTATTTAGCTGTTTTATTTTGATTTGTTAGAACGTATAGTTTCGTTTGTATCCAAACGTGTACTCGAGTATTGTCGCCTTCCCAATGATGAGTTAGCCGAACAAGTGACCTTGATTTCATTTGTGACTTGCGTCGATCAAATTTTTTTCGCGGATCATTCTTACTCAAAGTTTTGGTAATTACTGTGAAGTATGATTGCAATATATACAAAAAAACGTTCGGAGAGTGGCGTAGATAAATAGGTTATCCCACATACATAGGAACGCTACTGCCAAATCCTATTGAGATTTCATTTCACCTGGGAATGTCCCAACTCGACCTTTCCGGATGATATGAACTCGAGATAGGATATCGCAGTTGTATTCTTAAGTACGTAGGATAACCAATTTAACATCCCGTATATACCAACTTATTTGCATCATCGCAGGAATATCTTGTTGCTGTGTGCTCCAGTTTGTTGTTACATAACTTCATATGTAGACAAAGTTTGAGTCTAATACTGGAATAAAAACTTACAAAAATTAACGACGTTGCGTCCGCGTATCACGGACTTCAGCTTGGCTTGTGACGTTATCGTTATTCGGGATTCAGTTGACATGCTTTGTAGTTATCGCGCACGCGGTGATAAAATTAACGGCAACCAAAAAAGTGGAGTTGTAATTCTTCGCCAAAGTCAACTTAATTCTCAGAACTAAGCTTCATTAAAGATATGTATAGAAGTAGAAAAGACCAATGATGAAAGTAAGCGTTTTTTAAATGATAGTTTTAAGTGTAGAGTGTATTTTTGACGAGGTGAAAACTCGAAATCGGTAACCCAAATCCGGTCACGGCCCGTTTAAAATACACTGGAGTAACGAAATGAGTACAGAAAGCGAATGNAACTAAACGGAAATTTAAAAATTCCTGAACAGTTGTGCACCAGTGCGCCGTTATAGTTTTCATGGTCAACTTACGTGTTTTAGCTTCTGGACTGTAAACACAAATAGTAATAGTAATACTTCCCCGTGTTGATCACAGTATTGGGAAATAACGATGGGACAGTGCTGATTTGCAGAACTTGAGGTAAGGCATGCATCGCAAAAACAAATTTTACGCTACCGTGACGGCCGGCAGGGACGCAAAGTTGAGGAACGCTGCAGCAAAAACACATACTCGACATTAGGTAGCAATTTCTGGAAAGACCTTAACTCTCAGTGTTTATGTACATGTATTGTATGCATGAAGAATTGCTTGTTTTTATGTTTCCATAAATTTGCCATTAAAGGAGAATGCCACCCAAAAACAATCTATTTTGTATCAATTTAGATCGAGTAGTTCCACTCGATAACAGCAAGTTCAGTTGTTTTACCTGACACCTAACGGCAGACGGAGGTGTTGAAATTAATCAATGACGTAATCGGTTCGAACGCAGTCTGTTCAGCAGTTCACAACACGCTTACTGGTGTTAACTTATCGCTTGAATTCATCGTTTTACACCAATAAATCATCAAAATTCGATGAAAACTCTTACAAATACATCGAGTTCTTGAACAAACGTGTTGTTTTATTTCACTGTTACGGGTTTATAGGTATTTGCACGTACCGTAGCCTACAGAGTTCCGGGTACTAGAGGCCAATTTACCATGGTCGATCGCGGGAGTTTGGGTCTGTTTGGTGATAAATTCGAATCACTCTTCCGTGAAATACAGACTGGGAACATAGCTGTGTGTTGTACTTTTAGACTTGCGATTCTTTCAGTTCTTAACACGCAAGACGCTCGTTACTCCCCCGGGGACGCCAGTGGCTCGGACGGAATCCGATCAGGCCCGTCGCAGCCCGGCGCCGGGACTGGACATCACGAACATCAACCAGCTTAAGTTGGAAACTAAACCTCCAGTCACGAAACTGTTTAGGTGAATTAGCCACGAAACGGAGAATCTACTTACTTGTCGGGGGCCGCGAAGTCAGGTTCCCCTTCCACAGAACCGTCAGGGCAAAGGTTGTACAGAAAAAATGATTTGAACAATGTATTTGTATATCTAAATAATGATTCCCCTAACATGTGATCCTAGCATATAAAATCGAGCTATTGTTTCACAACAACTTTCTGTCAGCAAACACTGAATTAGCATGCGCCGCTCACACGGCCTCGGTGCCCGGCCGGTCAATTACCTTTGTTTATTGCATCTAAAGCCGGTAACGCAGTGGTTAATTCATTGCTGGCTTCTCAAAACATTTGCACTCACGAATACATTGTACGGCAAAAGGCATTACAAATTGCATCTAATGAGACAGACTTTGTTTCAGTTTTAAGCATTGGTTGAGGTGAGAATAATTCGTTTTGAAACAGAACGCAGAATAATAAACGTCTACATGGCAACTCGCCCGGCACCAATCCCGACTTAGTCGAGAGCTCATCCGACGAAGACTTCACGGGTCGGATCGTTAGGTTTCACAGGCTTTCGGTTCGAACCAGAATACACTGATCAAGAAATACTAGAGAGGCGCCGTGAACATGCACAGGCAGGTATGGATAGTTCTTAATTGGTAAGCCGGAATTCGTCAGAGAAATCACTGTCGACGAAATGCCGGCCACAGACACGGAGATGTTTCACGGCCTCATACTTGCCATCAACAGCGTACTTTTCATTCTTCACAACCGCGAGCCACTTCCTAAGAATTCCGGGCTCTCGAGGAAATCGAAAAAACGATATACCCGCTTTCTTCGCAGCTTCATAGCTTGGACAAGCGGGAACGATGCACCACAATATAGCGGCTTTCACTCTGCAGATGAACCACTGACGTCGCTGCGTCGTTTCTCACCTTCCTCACAGGTTAACGCGACACCTCTCGGCAAGGTGAGGTCGACCGTATAAGAAACGATGTGAATATAGAGCGAATAAGACGGTAAAAAAGACTAATTAAATCGGGTGGCATTCTCCTTTAATTGGTTCAAGTCTTCAGAAAATTAATCAAAAAGTAAACATACATTCTTAGCAAACAACGGTATCAAAAACAATACTAAATTTTGTTGGATATAAATGTTGTAGTCTAAATGAAATCTCAAAAATGGTGTCACACTTCTTTAAATTATCGTGTCCATTTCGTTTCATGCTTTTTTACTTTTTTCACGAAATTCTTTAAAAATCTGTTTTGATTGCCCTCATGCAAAAAGTGAAAGATCTTGAAATCAGCTTTAACAGCGTATCGGAGAGTTTTCATGAGAATCCGACAAGCCATTTCTGATATACGGTGTTAGTCAAATTTAGCCATATTTCCTGGGTTTTACATAAAATTATAGTACAAGTGGCATAGAACGTGAAATACATACTAAATTGAATTATTCAATATGGTTTTCTGGGACTTAAACAGAAGTCAAACTGTTCACCAGATATTTGTGTATAACGATTTTGAGTTTCTGTTGATGTCCAAGCATTTTGTATTCGGTTTCAAATTTCAAGAAAAGATCTTTCAACTGCTTGTCACTTCGTCTCACTTTTTCCATCACCAAATCACCTTATTTGTCACGGCCGGACATAGACGTGGCACTTTTCCTTTATACGGAAAATGTGACTTTTGACTTTTGATGTAAACAAAAAGGATCTACCCAGGTTTCTGTGTGTGCATGCGCTCATATATGTTATTAGGCGCGAAGAATTTGAAAATTGTGTTGGAATGAAAGAGTTTTTATTTCGTCTTTGTTTCAAAAAATGATGATTTTTAAAGAAATTCTTGCAATATTCATTCACATTAGCTTTCCCATGAAGAAAATTCGTCAACATCTGGCTAAAAGCGTGTTACGATTTTTGGCGTTCCATGCCTCTTTAATACGTCAAGATCTTCTTGACGGAATGTAGCATGCGTTTGTATCAATAGTAAGATGTGGTCGATATTACATTCACGTCATCTACCGCACAAAGGAGTTACAAAGGCATGCAGAACAATTCGCACGAATTGGTCACCTAATTAGTTAATTGATTGACAATGTTCATTCAACTTTTTACAACTGCACGCGCCAGTGACGTATGTTCCTTGTTACAAATGTAATCAATATTCGATAACACAGCAGATGAATATAACAGCGATGTGATCAAAACCGCTTTCATCCCTCATGGAAAAGGTGGATCCCTTTAGCAGCGGCCCGCAACTGTCTCTGCCTCCATGGTTACGACGTACAATGAATATATCACAAACCATTTTTCTGCTCCACGCTTCACTGACCAGGAATCTAAGAACACAAGAGACACCCCCTGCACCTACAATTAAGGAAGCTTAGGCGCCTATGCACTTAATAATTTCGAATGATAAGCCTTGTAAGCCTTTATAGTTGTATGTACGATGTAATTTGAACTACAAACTCACCATCATCTATCGTTTGACATGGATAACTTCACCTCCGTTCACATAGTATATACTCTTACTTTTTTACTCAACATTTTTTCATACAAGCGCATACGAGCATTAAGTTTTGATAACAGTGAAGCTTCATTACACACAGTCGCATGGACGCGAATGCGCGACATTTAGCGTGCACAAGGTCTTCGAGACACTTCAATTTTGAATCTCTAAATGATTGCTCAAAAGGTGGAAATTACATACATTTCCACGCAATTCCGTGCTTGCAATAGACAAAAATATCTGTGGATATTATTTCGACATCTGTGCCACACTTCACTCAATAACATTTCACTTTGTTTTAGACAGTCCTCAATTGTGGAGTCAATTACTACCACCACCGAGACATTACTCGGCAACAGAGAGTCAATCACAGCGTTTCGTACAAGTTTGTGAAACACCTGAACTCCAGTTATCAAGTACATCAGTTTTCTAAACAAAAAGTTGCCGTCGCCTCTCAATTTCGCGATTTTACGTGGCGTACAATCTGCCTCAACACGACGGCTGTTTCCGTATTTAACGATGTTCCTAAATTTCAACTTCATGGCTTTGCATTTCTCCTGTTGCCAATTTTCTTCAAGCGGTCTGAACATGAATTTTTCATTTACACTGTTCTTGGCTTCTACATCGCCAAATATGTTATTTTTATCTTGCGCTAATTCGTTCCGTCTTACTCGAAGTGTTCGTCAACACACATCCGATTCTTTTTGACTAACTTCGATCTTGCTCGCCGTCTTCATTAGCGTCTCATATTTCTTGAGCGATAAATTCGATCTTGCTCGTCGGTATCATCATCTGTCTCTTTCGAACTTAACGACGATATTGCTCGTCGGATTCGGCCAGCGTATGATTCTTCTTCAATATAACTTAGATCTTGCCGTCGGGTACGTTAGCGTCTAGTACTCCTTGATTGGTTTCGTTCGTCTGGTTGGAAATCATATAGTATGGGAACCTACCCTATGAGCTTTGGGTTAAGACCCATCCTGTGTTCCTCGGTTTCGGCGGATTTAATTTTGCATGCCAATCCGGTCATTGGAAAGCATTTGGTTTCAAAATAGCCACCGAGCCGCTGGAAGTCTAGAACTGGTGACCAGATTTCATTATTTACGAGTCTGTTTTGGCGTCCGTCTCTATCTACCAAACAGCTACAGGTAAAAAGATCAAGTCATCGTAAAAACTGGTAGTGTTCCTGCCTAGAGCATGTCTGGCGTTGATTTTACCCTCACTAGTGGTCATTTTATGATACTAATAAACACACTATGAAGAATACTGTTTGCGGTGCAGTCGTTAACGCATTTCAACGCTTTACGTTGCTCTTCTTTAACTAGCTAAGCGCATAGAATTAATCTCGTCTATCCAACGATATTACTAAATTTAGAATATTTGTAATTTACAGCTTTATGTATATTTGTGGTGTCTGCTAACAGTTTTGTAGAATTTTTTGTTCAGTCGCATTCAACTGCGGTGGACATTTTTCTTGCGCTCCACCAGAAATTCGAATCTTCTTTTGAAAAAAAAATAGAACTCATGTTGAAAGCGTATTAGTTGTGAATAAACTGCTTTGCATAAAATTGGTTTTGATATGAAGCTGAATTTACTCTTTAAACGGGTTAACAAATTTTTGAAGTAAAATTTTGATTTTGATATTAAACAAAATCTGATTATTACAACGAGTTTACTATTACCACACAAATCAATGTACTAAACGCATTCCAGTGACAATAGTCACAAAGTGGGAACAGATTACTTTTTAAAGTCCTCCAAACTAAATAATTCCGAATACATAAGGCCTGGAGACTGCAAGATTGGCTGTCAGGTCTGATTATTATTATTATTATTATTATTATTATTATTATTATTATTATTATTATTATTGTTTTGATGCGGAGATGCGCGTTTTCCAATTTTCAAACTTTCAAAACAGAAAAATTCACCTGATGCCAACTGAAATGGGACGGGACCCTCCTTCCATTTCATCGTGCACCACCTTATGTTAACTGTCAGGAGCAGCTGTCAAAATGTGCCGGGAGCAAACCGCAACCAGTTATGTTAGTTTCGGCCTAATACAAAGACACGTTATTTAAAAAAGTTATTTAATTAAGTCTTAAATGATGTCATACATGCATTGTCGATACTGAATGTGCCCTGACGATTTGACTGAAGGCGAATTTATGATTCATATCATTTCTATTATTTGAATGTAAAAATTCATACCTTTTGCATAGACTGCGATACTCGCCCAAATTGTTGCCGATAAAAGATGCATGCTTCCGACTGCTTCCAAACATTTAATTATCTCATCTATACAGTCGCGGTGGTTAATGTGGAGTGGATCATCTGGTGATACAAAGTACTTTGTGAAGCATCGATAACGAAGTTTCTATGATATCTATTTAACTCTTGCGTAATAATTGTCACCTTGACTGCACGTCACTTGCTGATAATCATAAAATCGATCAAGTTTCTGGATTGACATACCTCGTCGCATATACATAAATAGTTTTCTTTCCTTGTGACCAGCATTTCATTGTATTACTCTATTGGTGACGTCGGTCCACGATCTAATCAATAAATCAAATGAAGCAATAAACTTTCCGGATCGCTCGTGGATATTCAAAAACGAGCGATAACACCGATACAAGACTTCGCACAGGACACAATTCCATTTTGTTTGCGAGACATCCCATCGAACAAATTCCACTCACAGTTAACCGATCCTAACGTAAATGTCTGAAATTTTCAAATGCTGGTGTGTTCTCGGTTGAGCTGGTGTTGTCATAATGACATAATGATATATTTTGACGATAAGTGAAAGGCATAAATTATTAAAGATCTCTGTGCACTGTTATATCAATAGAAGTTGGCATATTAATGTGACGACTTAGTTGGACACGTTCGCCACCTTCGGAAAATTTTGTTAGAAGATTTTGTACGCATTCAGTTGGTGACACAAGTGACACAGTCGTCCAAGTTCAGAGGCACGCGCCAACACTTGTAGATGAACCTATCGGCAATCGGGTTATGGCAGCTTAGATTATAGACAACAGATTCGCAGCTCCGACATTCTCTTGCGTAATATCCTAGAGGAGGCAATGCCCTCTAAACATAGCAAATAGCAAACTCAGCTTGCGGTTAGTACTTGTAATGTGACGGGAAATTCTCCCGTCTATTTTACTGTCCAGTACAACGAAAACGAATTATTTCGGCATTGGAACGCCTTTTTTTTCAAAATCTTCCAATAGTAGAACTCTTGGTATCGTCAGTACTTTTGGCAATGCTACTGGTCATGCACCCGACCACACAACAGCCGACCATGATTAGCAGACGACGTACTTACCGGAAGTAAAACGTGCTATGTCTGCCAGGTGTCGCTNAAAACTCCACTGACCTCCCGATCACCATCAATAGCACCCCGCCCTTTTGCAAGCTCTCATAGCTCTGTCTCAAGTAGCATTTTCAGTGGCTGATCTAGGATACCATATAGGCCTAGTGAGCGGGGGGGCCGACACCCTCGGAGAAGCGGGCAAAGCGCGATTGTACGCACGCAGGCGGCCCAGAAGTTGCGGGCGCCGAGGATGTATACCTTCTGCTCAGGAAATCTGTCGTTGTTGGACTAAAAAAAAACTAAAACGGAACGTGTTTTCCCCTCTCGTCCGCTACCGGTCCGACCTAGCTCGAACTCCGAGTACCGTAGTTTCCTCCGGCCGCTTCACGTTTTGCTGGTTTATTTTGCTTGCGCCTATGATTTTGTACTTTTTCAAATTGTCACCTCTGTTGTCACAGGTGATTTGAACCGTTGGAGAGAAATTTTCAATCACAAAGGGGATTTTAGGCTTCGTGACCGCGAATTTCGCTTGATTCTTCAATATTTTTGAGAGGGGAAAAGGGCCGATATTTGGCCCCAAAATTGAGGGATTGAGGGCCCTTTCCTTTTTGTGAAGAAAAAATGCGTCGCGCTTCAACCCATAGTCATGAAAACACAGCCTGGCTGGCCGAAGATTCTCCGGTCCTCGTCATTGCTATGGCGGCATCCAGTCCGAGATGCGACAAATTATCATTCGAAAACAGTTATAAATTTTACACGGACATATTTTCCTTCGTCGCGGCGTATGGCAAGGACCCAACGCTTCCGAATCCTAACGTCCTTAGGGATTGTAAAACAGAGTGTCCGTATTTTTTCTAGCTGTTCGAGCAACGCGAAGTACAACTACGCATAAGCCACCAGAGCTATCGTAGCGAGCCTCGTTTTGGAAAGCGCCTCCTGTCGGCGTGAATAGGGTCTATGGAGTGAAATCGTGGTGGTGTAGTGGTAAAGCACGCGTGCTATATCCGCCAGGTCGTGAGTTCGGGTCTGTGGTGATTGCAGTTTTTCAAGTTTGACACGTTCTCCGTGTTTTTGTTTCTTGGATAATACTTCAGGAATCAACGGAAATGCTTGATTTTTAGAGGAAAGAACAGAAATTTTTTCCTGGACGGGAAGGGGGCAAATCGTTCAAAAAAGATTAGTTGGCTGTGGGCTCTATCGCGATACAGCTTGACACCAGCAGTAACCGATTACAAAAAAAAAAAACGCCCCCACGCATCATTTTTTGCAAATGTCTCTGTTACTTGATTTTGTTGTTGGAAAGCTGCACAAAAGCTCAAAAGCAAGATTCGAAACGCCACAATTTGCCAAGCGATGAGTAAAAAACATTTTTGCTACTCTCAAGTGCATTTTCTTTTTGCGAAGAAATGAGACCAGAGCCAAAGTGCCAACAATGCTATATTTTGGGCTAACCAATAACAGAATGTGCAACAACGGGAACTTAAGACCGTGGAGAAAGCTTTAGAATTAGACTTAATTACGTTGTGACGTTTGTTTGCGACTTACTTATTTTGAGTAGGTGAGAGTGAAATATCAACTGAGAAAGTCAGATAAAAAATGAATGAACCAGCAGAAGAATGAAACTAACGTTTATTAAAATTACACACAGATAGGACATCAAGAGTATCGACAAATGCTAAGTTATTGGCAAAGAGCCAACCTATGAATAATAGTGAGCAAGAATACAGAAACTCCGCCTATTTCGCAGTACCAACACTTGCGAAATCATGATTTATGAACTTTTATTTGTCAAGAACGTTTTTGAAATTTCAAAACGGGATGTGCTTGTTCATAACAAAATCTTGTTACTCAGAGTTTTTTTTGCTCACATCGTGATTTTTTGTAATGTTTATCCCAAAGATAGTTTTGATGTGGCGATTAATCTATGCGCGAGTCCGACACTCGGACATACCAACAGTTGGATATGGTTTCAGAATATATCGCGTGGACACAACAGGTTTGTTTTGAGCACAAACCAAGGCAGACGATTTCTGACGTGACTCCACTTGTTATTTTAAATGACAGTGTTTCTGAAGGAATGCTGTTCACAATCCGGAAATTAGAAGAATTCTTTTCTCTCGAAAATAGCTTGGTATCAGGGTCATTAACAAGAGAGCTACTGATGGGGTCGGCGCCTGGATGGATGTACACACATGGATCTGAAAAAAGCATGAACACTTGATATTTAACCTTAAAATTATTGAATGTAATCTTGTCTGACATATTTTGTGTACATGTTGAAAAGACCAGGAAGACATTCCTCACGTGACTGATGTACAAGATCCGTAACTGTTGCTCAAAAGATTGTGCACGCTCTCGTTTTTCTTTCTAGTCGGTCCTTAAAGACCTACTTTATGTATCAGTTTTAAACCAAATTTAATGGTCTTAGCTTCGAAAACGACAAATGGCAAGAAATATGTAACCCGAATTCCATCGCACAAATCAACTCTTGATTTAAAGTCCACAAGTATTGCCGTTGGACTCAAATTGTGCCTTTGTCAAATTACAGATGATTTCAGGGCTTTGAAAGAACTGACAATTCGTTATTGTTCGAGACCAGGCTCTACAGTGGCATGTCACGACGTGTCATTTGATGCGCCGAGCATGGTCTCAAGGAATAACGAACTACCGGTTCTTTGCANTTCTTTCTAGTCGGTCCTTAAAGACCTACCTTCATGTATCAGTTTTAAACCAAATTTAATGGTCTTAGCTTCGAAAACGACAAATGGCAAGAAATATGTAACCCGAATTCCATCGCACAAATCAACTCTTGATTTAAAGTCCACAAGTATTGCCGTTGGACTCAAATTGTGCCTTTGTCAAATTACAGGTGATTTCAGGGCTTTGAAAGAACTGACAATTCGTTATTGTTCGAGACCAGGCTCTACAGTGGCATGTCACGACGTGTCATTTGATGCGCCGAGCATGGTCTCAAGGAATAACGAACTACCAGTTCTTTGCAAACACAAGAGTGACTTCTCGTCTAAGTAAGGAACATGTTGAGACCAATTTTATTGCGGTGAATCGTTTAAATTAAAAATTGTTTCTCTTGGACAAAACAGGCGTTTATAGCCGCTTTGAGTTGCGCAACGACTTTTTACTGATAGAGAAAACCGATCCGTGCGCATCCCAGTGTATGGAGTTGTGGGATTCTAGTCGACCAATCCAGAATCAAGGTGTGACCACGTACAAGGTGATCGTCTGCTCGGTAAGCTGGGAAATGATAGTGGATAGATGTCACTTCATCTGCTTGCAGATGAACTGAACTATTCTACGCCAACTTGTGGTTTTGCTTTGGACGACCGATATCCCACAATTCTTTTCTAAATGACGTTTTACCCTTTTCGCAAAAAATCAACGGGTGTTGTGTCCACTTCCCCCAATTTGTCTTTTGCGGATGCGTAAGAGACTCCGTGAAAGCTCAAAGGTTTCAACCATTCATTTCCACTACAATAGCTATACCTGGGCAGTCATCAGTATTGCATTCCTGCATTTGAAAATCGTCCCCTGAACAATCTGCACCACCATTTGCAGGTTCAGGATCCGTACACGTCCTTGACGCCGTCTGTAAACCACCTCCGCAGGAAGCTGTACAAGACTCCCAACTACTCCATGCAGACCAACCGCCGTCCACTGTAAAATACACACCATAGTCTAGTATAAGCGCATACTGTGGCCATCAGACTACCTCGGACAAAAATACCAAAGTCTGTTGGAGCTTTGGGCGCCAATGTGTCATTTCGCAATTACGAGATAACAACATAATGCAGCCCAACACGCGTTGCATTGCTATACTGGTATTGTCGATTACTGAGTTTTGGACTAGGCAATCGATTTACAGACCCCAGTACAAATGACTTTCAATTTTTAACGAGTTTCATGTTTTATTCCGCTGTCACAAAAATGTGTACGGTGTCACAAAAATGTGCACGGTTTTACTGGCGTTGTACTAGCCCGGCGACACTGGTTTGTAAAGTTTTGACGTGGTGCGTCGCTAGAAAATTAGAATACCTAATAGTATTCTTTAGAAAGTCGGCGAGAAAAAAATACTTACCGTTTCAGAAAGTAAGCACGATTATAGGAGACTCACAATTTGTTGAACTAGAGGTCCCCATTGTAAGGTTTTCCCATATCATAATCTTTTGTAGATTCTTATAAGCCTGCGAATTTGCTTATTTATTGATTTCAAAAAGTGAATAGACAACTCTTTGGATTCTGATCCTTTTAATTCAAAACTGAGGCCTAAATAAAATATCTTATACTTGTTTGAATTCTAAATTTGACTCCAGTACAGTTCATAACGCAAAAAGTAGGCCCTGAATCTGGCCGTGAAAAGCGCGCTCAACTGGGTCGCACTTGTCGTACAAGTATGTTCATAAGCATCCCCGGATAACAAACGTTTTCACAGCGACAATCTTACCGGGACAGCCGTCGGTGTTGCATGTCTGAGTTTGAGAATCACTTCCTGAGCACGGAGCGCCGCCATTTGCAGGTGCAGGGTTGGTACACGTCCTTGTCCCCGTCTGTGATCCCCCTCCGCACGTGACATTGCACGATCCCCAACTCCAGGTAGTCCAACCACCGTCCACTGTAAAATAGATATAAAGAACGATATATGCCCTTGCTCCGATTTTACTGCGTTTTTTATTTGATTAAAGCAACTGTAAGTCGGCCTTCTATCACAAAAACCTTGGCTTGATTTCGACGACATACCGTTATGAAACTGGTCTCAAATTGATCCACGGGACTTCGTTATTGCTTGAGAGACAGGCTCAACATGTTGGTTTGTCATGGCGTATCAAGGCATGGCCTTAAGGAATAGTGAACTGCCAGTTCTTTGTAAAATCAATTTTCTTCTAAAGAGCATATGGTCTAAATCAAAAGTTAGCTTCTGGGCCGCCTGAGTGTTTTACATATTACAGGCGCATACGACTATACTTCACTTGTAGTTTATCCCGGGTAAATGTGCATGTTTTATGGGTTGTTTTGCGCGTCTTTTGACCGTTATTTGTGTTTTTTATTCAAATAATAAATGTTAAATTGACTACATGTTAACAACTGCTGTTTTGCTAAGTTTCACTCACAGGCTACATCAAAAAATGACCCCTCGATTTTTATTGAAGTATTCGAAATGTGCCTAATTCCGTAGCTTCATGTACAGGTAATGTGTTTAAATACGCATACACAAGGAAACAGCCGGGAAGAAACATTCCATCGAATGTTATTTTCTAAAGAAGATAACAAAAGTTCTATTTCTGGCCAGCCACGAGGCTCATTACGATAGACTTTTAGTCCGATCTGTGTAAAGCAGGTTTACGAAGTAATTTGCAATATTCCACAAGCGCTATTGTGACAAAATGTACCTGGATAATAGACGTATACGGGCTTAACTATTTTTCAGAAAGACTCGTAGTCCCAAAAATCCGTTGTTACAGAGCAGCTATAAACCTACGTAATGAGTGCTCAAACACTGAACCATGTCATCAGCATACATCAGCCAGTTGACTTCTTGAGCCTCTTCATTGATATAAACCCTCTAATGTTTTGGGCATCTAAGACTTCGATAAATTCGTTTAGACACATGATAAATAATAGTGGGCTGATCATACAGCCTTGTCTGGTGCCGACAGAACAGTAAAAAAAGGTCTGTTAACTCTTCTCGTAATTTGCTGTACATTGATTTCAAGACTTTAAGTAGGTTACCATGCACACCAATCTTTTGTAATCTATACCAGAGTACCATGTGGGGAACTCTGTCAAACGCCTTCGAAAAGTCGACAAAAATACAATAAAAAGGACCTCCGGGCTTAGTGTTATATTTTTGGCACATGGTCTGAAGCGTAAACATTTGGTCCTGGGTGCAATAGCGAGTTCTCAAAAACGGATCGGTGGATTTCATTGATCTCAAAAATGCTGTTAGGACTTTCGTTTCAAACGCCTTGTTTTTTGTGAGCCGTAAGATTGCCGAATTACTTTTTGCGAATTAATTTGGCACAAAAACAAAACTAATCGAGTAATCGAAAAATTCTTTCATCGTTTTTAAGGTAAATTGTAAAGTTTTCATTCAAATTTTTTCGTGATAATCGTCCGATGGGTTATTAAAAGGTTGTAACGTAATAATAACAATGGCGCCTAAATATAAGACATATTTTAATAATCCCTGATTTTTTCAGAAAATATATAGCTTTACTAGTTGACATAGCCTGTTTGTTTGATGTATGAATTACATGGGTGGCGCACCATAGGGGG
>NMRA01000072.1:28972-98681 GCA_002633005.1 Phoronis australis | reverse complement strand
TGCACCACAGGAGGGCTGGGGGGATTATAGACCCACTTTTTTCAGCGATGTGCCGCCCATGAATTAGAATTGAAGTCACTAAAAAGGTTTGAGATCACTAACTGTTCAATTCCCGAGCACACAGGTAACGACTCTACTGGTGATGTAATTTGCAGTAGGTCCATGAACTAAGAATGGCGAAACCAAGTCAGGAGAGTTGTTGTCGAAAATGCGGAATTGTCGGTAAATGTCAGGAACTGACAAAGCGAATCGAAGCATTCCACATATTCTTCATGAAGTACAGCCGTTTGATTCAATGGAAGGTGTTATCGAACGTCGTTCTCTCTGTCAACAAGGTAGACAGTTTGTAAACAGGACTTGGCGTAACGGCCGATAAAGCACACACTGTGGCCTTAACAGGCTTACTCTATGTTGTCACTCACTGGAAACAGCTGTTGAATTCTCGCTCATCTCAGTGATTCACTCAATTTATACGATATACCATGAAGCCGAAACAAAATGTTTCGCGTATTTTAACATGCTTTTCATTGTTCAAGTTGTCGGTAATCTAAGCACTGTAACGAACAAAATGATACCAATTCGGTCTCTGACACTGGGGTGTTTTGAATGTGACAACACCTTCTCGTTCTCTTATATGAATGTGTGCGGAAAAAAACAAATAAATTAATTATCTTTATACGATACTACCCAGACAGTCCAATCATAAACAATGATTGACATGGTAAATGCTATATGTAATGATAGGTCTATCCTGTAAACATATAGGATAGACTACTGCTTGCATTCTTTTGAATATACGTACACGAATTCGAATACTAAAAAGAATGCAGGCAGTAGTCTGTCCTATGTTTACATGATATACCTATCGCTACATATAGGTATACGCATACGCATATATGTATGTATATAAGGTAGACCAAACCACTTACCTGTTTGACTTGACACCTCACTCTGCAAAAACAAAGCAAGTAGTCATTAAAATGTCGGTGGGCATAACATTTTATTATTTTTTCATATATATTAGCCCCTCATGAAAAAATAAAACATCTTAAAAAGAACTCCTACTTGAGTTTTGGAGAACAAACAATAAAACATAGTATCTGAAAGTTTCATATGAACCCCATTAGTCATTTCCCAGAGTGATGTTCCGAATTTGACCGAATTTGGACATTTTTCTAAGGTCCTACATAACCTGAAATAATCAGACATTGAAAATTAAAATAAAATAAAATAAAAAGTGAATCTCAAATAAAGTGACATTTCGAAATGTTTTATCTTAACTAGCTGTTTCTGTGTGCAAACGGCTGAAGCACGTCGGGTGTGCCAACAAAGTTCCAGGATTTCAATCGTTCTATCATCAGGTTTGAAGGTGTGTTTTGAAAAAGTAAAATTTGCTGCATTATTGACATTGCTTTGTGAATTTTTCTTCCTACCTATTTACGTTTGACTCTGTGCTGGCCCAAATTGTCACACCGTCCCAAATTGCCACAGCTTCAAAAAAGTGACAATTTGGGTCAGCTCTGCCGACCAGAATTGTCACAGGTCTGAAGTTAATGTAGTATTTTATACAGAACTGCATAACAACTTCAATGTGGAGCTTTTGAGTTGGAGAGTAAATATGATCTACATCATCGAGCTGAGGTACCTGGGTAAGCGCTGTTGCTCGTTATGTTCGTCTTACCGGTTTAGGATACTGACAAAGCGAAGTAAGTGTTCCACTGCATGGTCTGTCGAACCACAGGTGGGATCGGCTGGCATCAGGAGCACAACAGTTTTCATTTGTCCCGCCGTTTGGCTGAAGAGGACTGCTAGTCCATTTAGTGAAGGACACCGCGTTCCCTTCCACCGTCTTCCACGTGTCTTCTGAGCCTTCATCACTGACGCCAATCCAGAAATATGCGTAGCTTGAGTTTAAAACAAGAGCATACTTTCATTTAGAGACAAATATCAATGCGCCATTAAAGTCACTTTAGCGTTTACAACAAATAAAGGGATCCGCCGTCATGTTCATCGAAGGGAAATGAAACGAAATGAGTCTTATTTTGCGACAGAAGCGACAACTTCAATAGAACAATGACATTTGAATTTCGGGGTATTTGCCCACTATGTTGCAACATCCGTCTAGCAGTTCTCTGGCCTCGTTTTCGCGCCATTGCAGTTTCTCATGTTATGTATGCATGTTTGGTGCTTTGCTTTTTCTACGTGAATGTTAACGATTGTGCAATTTTTCAGTCATTGAGGGTCAGAAAATAGACGTCTTATTTTAAATTACAATTTCCTTAAGCCAACTCATGGATCAGTGGTCGCTGAACCTGTAAAAACGGAAAATCAAAATGGCTAAGGGTGACTCGCCAATACTGTGTGGCCGCGCCTTGAGGGGCCTATATACGAAATAATGCCTTTTTTCACAGCCTTTTTCAAGTTTGCATATTGGAGCATGCGCCTAAGTTTCGCATATACGCGTGGTAACTCACAGACACCCATAGGCCTAATGGCGCGGCGATATTGTAATCTATTTAGCCAAAGGAGAGACGGAGAGGTCTAAAAAAGACTTGCTAAACAAATTTTCTGCGCTAAAAGTCCTTTTACCTTCTTTAGATTTCTCTTTGATCTTTAGTTCCGTATTCTTTCGTTTCGCGAATGGCTCAGAAAATGAGTTATGCCCAAAACAAAGCATTCATATATCACACAAGCATTTTCCCCGAAGATTTTATACCTTGCTGAATATTTTACTACGGCCAAACTATCAAGCTATGTTAAATATACAAACACGATGAAGATATAAGGATACTTAACCCTGTTTTGGTGATTTCGTACGAAACCGGCTCCGTGCAGTCGTTGCTGCAGCTCAATTAGTACATCACTGAGCAAAAATCACTAAGTTATTTTATTCCGTTAAAACACTTCCCACAGTGAATGCCGTAATTGTAGGTTAACGGTAATTCTAAGCGTTTTTTCGGATTTTTTTAAAACTTATTCTAAACTAGTGAGACAGACGAATGTTCTATGTTTGTTTTGTTTCAGTCATAGGGAGTTTTCTTTCCGTCGCTGAGAGACCAATTATCCATTAAACGCAAACATTCAATGGATGGTTTGTAGTCTTATGTTCACATAGACAGTGACCACCGTCCTGCTGCAGTACTGGCAAGTAGGACGGTGGAGTTCCTATAGGCGCTTCATACGCCGGAAGCTTTTCGACGAATTATGCCTCTCACTGCTTAAAACATCAAAGTCACGTTGTTATAAATACCTTTTGCGCATGAAGTCATATCCCCTAGCGTGCGCAGAGTGAAAATGGCGAGTTACCGATTTTGGGAACTGAACGAGGGACTGCTCGAAGAAAAAGTTTGATAACGGGAGTCTTGTTCGAGTTGAAAGGAATTATATACATCGACGGCCTCCTAAGGTATCCCTCTATGGGCAAAAGGTATTTATAACAACGTGACTTTGATGTTTTAGTCAGTGCGAGGCATAATTCGCCGAAAAGCTTCCGTCGTATGAAGCGCCTATAGGAGCTCCACTGTCTCTACTGAGCCAGTTAGAGATGGTGGTCAACGTCTAATGTTTACACTGAATGAGATATAATACTAGTGGATTACACGTGAAATGCCATTTCAAGCAATGGCGCCGACGCACAGGTGTTCTGTAGCTGGTGAACCTCAAACACCTTTGTCCTACTCGACACGTCAAAGAGTATCCCTTTAAATGAGCTTTTGTCGTTTAAATATCACTTTATTGGATAAAAAATGGTCCAATATCCATTTGATATGTTGATGACTTACGTTGAAGGTACAAAACTTTTCACGAAAGTGTGGGCTGCATCATTATGAATATAGGACAGGAAGCCTCCAAGATTCCCACAGTTAGTCTTCGCGGCGCTCCAAGTTCTTGTTGTCTTATCGTGGTAATAACAGACGCCATTGGAAATGGTCCATGAACTGGAAGGACAGTTCAGAGCTGTAATAAAAATTTTGTATTAGTAAATGGACATTATGCTTCATCCAGATGAAGTACTTGATGCGCGTTGGTGTTGAAGCATCGACAGTAAAGTTGTATTCAGAAGGAGACCTACCGTATTTGAGTTGTCCAAAAATGTGCACAGACACTCAGTATTGAGACTGTTAAGGGATACCATTGATGGGAAAAATAGACAAGGAGACTACTGTGTGTCTGTGCCGGGAAACCAATGGGGTTTTCCGTTCTATGAATCTCAAAGTTTGTTTCGCAAGTCACAGAAGGTTGTTTAATGTTTCATTTTTCTTGAAACATCGAGGGAAATTTATCCGTGTTGGAAGAAGATATCGTGTACACGCACACGCACATGCGCGCATTCACGGATCTAAATTATATGAAACCACGATTGATCTGGATCAATGTTTAATGCTTGACAAAAGATTGCTTAAGGGGGTTCATTTTTATAAAGCAGTAAAAACGTTTAAAAGTACTATTTTCCATGTTGAATGTTCACTATATTATTCATTTTTAATAAAGTATTGACCAATACTTCATATAGTATTTCTGCCTCAATACTATATCAAATACATGTACTTCATATAGTACTTAATGTTATATGAAAATTTCTTGACAATATTGGACAAAATTACACTTTTTGTCTAAGATTGAATTATATTGTGCAGTTATATAATACCATAAACGGATCCAGAAAGGGGATATAAGGGTAGGGACTCCCTTTTTAGTCAAAGCGGCAAACAAGAACCACGGGAAAAATAGACGATCTTTTTTATTTCTATAGACCGCTGGAAGTGAAGATTACCACACTAAATCCCATTACGGTTTTCTACTTATTATATTTGATATATAACTCTCTTCAGAAACCAATCGCTTTAGTTGGACATCTCCTTTCGTAAAAAGTTGGATCCGCCTTGTTACGTCCTAAAAATTGACTAAATTTGGAACATCGTATCTCAATTTCTCATAGAGGGCTGCGGATCAGATTCAAATGAAACTTTCAGATGCTCTGTTTTATGCACTACTCTACAGTTATGCTTTTGCATGAGAGATTATCAAGAAGGGACTTTCAGAGCTTTAATAAAAAGTCAACAGCTGAATAAAACAAAAGCGAAATCTGACAATTTTAAAAACTTTAATAGTATATTTGAGATTTAATCTAGAACATTTACATGAAAACTGTTATTTTATTGTTCCTGTTGCTGTTGCTTTGTACTTTGCGTGTACTCTTATGGATACGATGCATCACATTGACCAAAAAATGTAAAACGCTATTGATTAGGAGCGAGACTTCTGTCGTATCCTCCTCTGTCGTTTGTTCTGGCTGATGAGCCTATAGTTGAAGAAAACGTAAGTAAAAAAAAATGTCAATTTTGGTCGAATCGTAAACATTGGCAGAAGACGTCACACTACAAGAGGCATATTCCATCTATATGAACTATAAACTAATGGCCATATCAGGGACAGAGACACACACAAGAGAACTGAAAACAGGGTCAAATACACTGTCAAAATCAAACTCTACGAGAAAACCACGGAAGGGTTTTGGGTCTAGAAATTGACGTTTTGCTATAGAAACAGGCAAAAATATATTTTTGTAAGGAAATAGGCCACCTTTTTTCGGTGTAATCGAGAAAATATCTTGGTTTCAAAAAGTTGAAGATCACCTCCTATATTAAACCTTGAAAAAGACGAAAACAAATAAATGTAAAATTTGACCGGCAAAATGAAAAACTTCTACTGAAAAAATCAGGGTTGAGCATTTTATTTTTATTTTTAAGTATACGTGGCTTTCTTGCAACTGGCAAGGTTGTTGCTCAGTAGACATGATGTCACAACGTACATTTATTTAGACTGTACGCTAACTGTGAAAGAAGTCACTGATTTCTAAGGGTATGAGCATACAGCTCCCCCGTCCGGCAACTGAAGCTTGCTCATTGAACAAGCTCATGAGCAGTTCAGGTACGACTCAGTCAGAACATTTTTGTGTCTATTATTGATACCTCTCAAGGCTCCAAGATGTGAACGATTGGCTTTCAGGGGTAAAGACGCTGGCGATGATGGGGGAGTGTTCTTACCTACCCATTGCAATTACCTGTCTGCCTAATGGATAGAATGACCTATTGTTTCTCAGATTAATTACATCGATCGCTACTGACAAGATATTGGCATTTTCTCTTGATTACACAAATTTGACGAGATTAGAATCGAGCATGATTTCGTGTCTTGTTCACAAAGCACCGATAATCGTTATAATTACGCAAAATAAATGTCCTAATTGCTTTTGTTTAAGTCTGTGTGGGACTACTCTCTTATTATATTTGCAGAGCGCGCACTCCGACGTCACTGATACCCAGCCAACTAGAGGGTCTATGAATGAATGAGATGTTTTATTTTTTATTATTTTTATTATTGTGATATTTAAAATGAGGGTGGCCTCTTCAGTGATAGCACTGCTTTCCAAGAGGGTATTTTTATGCACAGTAGTTAGACGAAGCCTGTCACGTTAAAAAACAAAATTCATATCATAGAGCAGGGCTTCCTATTCCTCCCCTATAAATCCGCCTGTGGTTTAGAAAAGAAGGTTGTCACGGTGATAACCTGTTCTCAGACTGGCAAGGGACGCCTCTCGCACGATAATCATGACAACGCGGGTGCTGGGATCATGAGACAGGTCATTGACAGCGAGCTCTCAAACTTTGCCGGGGAGGGAACTACTTTACGCTCAGGTTTATACAGCCCCGAGTAACGCCAAAAGACCATAGTTGGTTCTAGTGTGTCGAAAATGTAAGTATGACGTGAAATCATCAAATGCGTGTGTTCCGTAGACGCAAGAACCTCGCGAAAACGCAAGATCACACAAAACTTCGCAGGATATTGCCATGCATTACAACCGATGGTCCCATTAGCTTTACTCCCAAATTGTTGCCATCTCCGATGGTACTCTTATACCTGTGTTAGATTTTAACGGGTTCTACGGTCTGCCGCGGGCCGGCTAAGCAAAAGTGACGGAGTTGAGTCTCGAAAACAGATGCATTTGAGTATGGCCCAGATGTCTGACATCTGCTTCTCGTTTGATCAATTCAATCTAAGATGAGATCAGGGAGTAATAGTATATAGTCCGAAGTCAACCGATTTGGTTAGCCCAACTGTACATAAAAACCTGCTTTTACAACCTGAAAAGAACACTCTACGGCAGTGTTTTCAGTCGACCAACAAAGACCCACCAACAACCGCGCTACCTATTTGTGGTCATGCACGCTGCTCACACGTCACTCGAGTAGTCTGGCAGCGCTTGTGCATGTGAGATAGCAGTTAAAAGCTGTGTTTAGGCGAGAGTGATCAATCAGGTGGTTGTGATTGGCTAGGTAGCCACGGCATTTAAAACCCCGATTGCACATGATTGTGAGGTTTTGAAATAAATTGATGCAGGTGGGCGTTCTTTTTTTCTTTGAAGTAGTAATGCGCAGGTTTCAAAATGAGTCGGGTGCTGACCAGGGTAGAGTTCAGTAACGCTAGGGCCTCGCTAAAAAGGAAGACGTCGCGAGATTTCGTGAGATATTGCCTTGTATTTTAAATGAGAACGTGTGATTTGGGTTAGATTTTAGCGATGTCCAAGCGTTACTGAACTCTGCCCAGAAGTAACTATGCCTTTGAGACTCAGGGCAGAATCGATTATTGGTTTTGTTTGTGTGAATTACATTGCATTCGGGGAGTGCAATAACTTTGAATTCTGTATTTTTGGCTATTTTTGAAATGTTTGTATCGTCTTAGCCCTTGATTCTCCGTTTACATTTTTTCAATAAAATCAAATTGATTCGGGTCTTATCTCTGAAAATCCTTTGCAATTAATATACAACTGCTGAGGACACGTGAATGATAGCTGACTCCAAAAGAACCCAATATAGCGCATGCGCCCCTGTGTCAGAACGAACAGTAGGCTAGGTAGTCAAATTGGCCCAGGGATACTATGAAATTTTAAAAATCGTGCAAATAAGTTAGCTATCTTGCATTTAATAGAACTTGCAATGTGTGCAGTAAAATAGGAACATCACGTGCACAGACTTTCAGTCAAAGCTAACCAAAACTTAAATAACATGAGATGACCGCAAACATGTTTATCTCAGTTAATAATTACACGGTAACATGGTGTATTGAATAATTTCTATAAAATCACCCAATTTGAAATATAGTATTAATGAACTTCAAATGCTTGCGAGGTTTTCATTTCAGTTAATTATAGTTTTATGTTCTTATGTGTAAGTGAAATTATGATTGAAGTTTGCATTTTAGGGAAAAGATTTAGAAAAATGATTTTGGAAATCTATTTTAGATAGTGGATAATACTCTACAACGCTGTTGACCGTTTACACACACTGGCAACAGGGTCTGATTTCATCTCGGCTCTTTCCAATTTCATGTATTTTTTCGCCGAGCCCGAAACGACAGTGGCCATACAAACATTTTCATCATGGCAACATGTTGAGCCTGGCTGTTGTCTGTCTGTTTCATTAAAAAAGCCTCAAATTTGGCCTTACGCTTCCACGGTACAGTTACTGAAAACGCGTTTATCCAAATAATTATGATCTCACAGTCTAGAAAAAATATAGAAATATAGCTAACATTTATTTACTTATATTCTCAATGATTTTGCATTTTTACTTAAGTGGTAACAGGTTTTTTTTTCAAACAAGTCACATTAAAGGAGAAGGCAACCTTCTTTCATGTCATTTTTAGTAAAAATACGGTTCGTTGATTATCCTACACATATTTTTCAGTTAATGACGGCTTCCCGTTATGATATTAATTAGTTGTGCGTTACTCCGGAGCCCGGCGGTTACGTGTAGTGGGTTAAGAAAATCCCGACATTTTGTTTTCATATTGTCTTACTGTGTGAGCTGTCGAGTGCGTCTCACGCGCACTTTGGGTACGCCATTACACCGCTTTCCGAAAGATGACACTCTCCGCCGTACTTGACTCGTTCGTGTGAAGAACGCAGCGTTATCGTACACGCAACGTACAAAGCAGTGGAGACTTACCGAGAGTGTGGCAAGAATTTTCTGCCCTTGGATTACGAAAGAGATTTGTACGCGGAATTGATGAAGGTTCCTGCAAAACAACGCCTGAATAATGGTGCCATGCTGTCGCTGTTTATTCCCGGCAGTGCCCCGTCGCCACTCCCGGAATAGTGCACGACTAATTAATAAAATTACGGGGAGCCGCAATTAACTGAAGCCTATGTCTGGGATAATCAACGAGCCGTATTTCTACTAAAGAAAAATGGTTGCCTTCCATTTCAACGTCAAACTATTTTCAGCACTCTTAATAGCACACTTGTGTGTGTTTTGCTTGACTCCTCTCTATAATGGGTTTCACACTCTTATGTCTGTATTGGTTGACAACCCACTGTGTTACTTTAGTGTTGTTTTCTCACCTGTGTCTTCAAGTTCCTGGTGGGCTCTGTTGCCTTTCCTAGCATTTTAGTCACTCCTTAGATGACCAAGGAAGGTCGAAGTATAGACAATATATGCCTGTGAACGTTTTAAAAAGTTGTCTCCTTTTGGTTGTTTTTATGAGTTTTGGACATCTCCTTTTCCAATTTAACAGCGAGACTAGGCGTGTTGCGCGGCAATACGAGAAGTTACTGCAGAAACTAAAGAGTGCCAAAATACTTTGATCTTTAATGAGACGTGTTTTGCTCAACTAAGATTCATTTTCAGAAGTAACTGTGTCTTTCATAAAATAGAGCCCTGAACTCAACTTTAGTGTAGTAAAGAACGAGTTTGGGACAAACATCATAAGTGTATGTAGTTTGAATATAAGAGTTAAAGTTTTGACGGAAGGGGAATTTATGGCAGGATTTTTACTTACTTGATACAGGGTGGAAAACAATAATATGTGCTATGATAAATGTTTTCATTGAGTGTTTTACCTTGCTCAGCATGTGATGGACAATTTATCAATCAAAAGAAAATTAAGTCTACAACAAAACTTCGTCTTCTCAATTAAAGCCTTAATTGTTAGGTAAACGATCGCGATTTATACACGTGATCTGAATTAGAAATGTGAATTTTTCTCCGATCACAATTACTTGACAACTTTGGTAAACAAACCAATAAAACTTCTCGATTCTGTGGTGACAGTGCAATGGTCAATGTAAAATTATGTCAAGAACATTACCTTTTGCTGAAACGACAATAATGACCAGAAGTATTCCCCATGTCAGATACATCGCGCCTGTACCATCAACCCACTTGTTCAAGAGTTTTTGACGAAGCTGGATATCTCAATACTCATACAGTCAATATTGCACTACGTGATTGGTAAATCACTCACCGGGCACGAGTCTTTTTCCAAGCCATCGATCTGATCTAGATATTGTTGATGCAAATCGATTCGCAGCCCTTTGTACACGTGTTTTTACAGTTGTTCGAATTCCGGGCCAATGCTTGATTTAATTCAACAAGCTAGTTACAAGAAGAAATACTCTGCTGCAGTGATATTCAAATAATACAGCACAAAAGACTCACTAGTGATGATTGCAGAAGTTCTAGCGCAAACACATCTTGCTGACGTCTATTTAAATTTACCAACTCACCAAGAAGTAAAATGACATAAATCAGATCAAGTTGAAATGTTATACTTCAGAAATTAAGTGTTTATTCACTCAAGTTATTATGTCCAGCATAATTTAATCCCTGGGCGTTTTTCTTGTTTTTTATGTGTCACGGCGCAATCATCCGAATTGCAGGTTAACATGCAATTGAAATCGTGTGCTTGACGATCAGCCGTATAAAGAAAAATATGTCCGGTTGGGGAAAATGTACACCAGATCCGTGAGAGTTAAAACTGAAGATTACTTCGAATTTTTTTGACCACGGGGGCAGAGAAAGTGCGGCTGATTAGGACTAAGCCAGATGCAAAGCACTTCTACAGGTTGTATCAGCTTTTTTGTTTCGGAACTTAGAAACTTAAGCTAAAAATCTGTATTAATTTCAATTTATTTTGAAAAGATTCGACGTCATGCTCAAAGAGCATTATTTGGGCTTAAGTTTCAAATAAATAGAGAATCCTACGCGAGTCTCCGGTTTATGACATGGGGAAAACCTCTTGGAAATTTCGTCAAAATCCTGATGCTTGCCGAGGGATTTTGACGAAATTTCCAAGAGATTTTGCCCATGTCATCAATCTGAAACGAGTGTAGGATTTGTTTTCTCATATGAACCGTAAAAACGATCTTTTTTTGCTGAAAAACTCGATGTGTTTAAAACTTTCAACAACACGACGCAACTTTTGTAAAAACACGCTTGCGCAATGTAAAGTAATTCAATTACTTTTTGTTAATAGTTTTATTTTAAGCTTAACAACTGTAAGTTTCATTCAGCTTTCGTAGCAAACATTCAAGTTAGAATCTAATAAATAGTCTTTGAAATTGTAATATTAAAAGTTAAAAAGTGTTTATAAATAACAGTCAGCAAGGCTTCCCCGCTTGAGCACTGAATTGACCATTAAGACAGCACAGCTACTCACGCCGCGTTTCTCGAATTGGGCTCGTCTCCGTTTAAATGAACGTGAATATAGAATTCGTCGTCGAAGATGGGTCCGTTAAAAAAGTTGTTTGCATGTCCTTCCAACTGGGAGAACGTACAGTTGCGACAGAAATCATAATCTTGTCACCTTCTCGGAATTCCGGCAGTGTTTGGTTGGCGAGCGTTTGATTGTTTTTGTGTTTTGTAGACGATAAAATGTAAAGCGCATGGATTTCTACTTTGCACCACATTGTGATTCGCCCATGTAATATCAAAAAATTACGTAGTCGGTGTTATTAACTAGTCGTGTCGTAACACATTCCGGGTCATATGAGAAAATGGGTTGCATAAAGATCCGTTTCATGACGTTTTTACAAAAATGAAGCGGAAAGAATGTCTTTAAAAAGGCGCTCCGTTTAAAAACTACCACTTATCGCTATAGAGTTGGTCAACAATTTTCTTACTAGGTCAACTATTTTCTTACTCAGATGAGAAGGGATCTAACACTTTGAAAAAAAACCCTGGCAATTCGTTTCAATCGTGACTATGGTCGGCGAATAAGACGACACACCGTGACAAGCAAACTAGTAGGACCTGATCTCGTGCACTAACGAACTGTTAGGTCTTTCCAAACCCATAAATCACTCCTATTTTGACTAACGCACATTTTGAGACCAATTTCAAAACGGTGCAGTACATGTAAGTGATCTACATATAAATCGAAAATCATATTTTATAATACAAAGCGGTTTTGCTTTGGTCATATCGGCCTATACAGTATACTGCGGCTGTACAAGATCAAGTGTCAGACCAAAAATTGGAAGGACATAGAAAGGCATAGCAACGTTTCAAGACACCAGCAGTAGTAATAAAGCTGAAGCCGCTGAAAGTGATACAGATGTTACCCAAAATTTCTCAAGAAAATCAATTAGACTTCCAAAATCTGAAACACCCAATTAACCTGAACAAGATAGGAACATTCTGAAACATGAGTGCATCTTTTGTTAGCAAGAAAAGTATATTATGGACCACATTTCAAGAAAGAGAAAGAAGTAACAACTTTATAGCTTTGAAAAACAGGTACGTGTTTTTGAAAGGTACATCTAGGTGTTTTCCATGTGTGTTTCAGTATTATCACCAGTTGTTTTTTTAACTTGTTCAGCCCCTTGGCTGCCTAGGCCTTAGACAATACTGCTGACCCAGTAGAGACGGTGATCATACCATAGGTACTCCATATGCCGGATGCTTTTTGGCAAATTATGCATCACACTGTTTAAACCATAAGCCGTGTTGCTATAAGTTTAGAAGTACTGCGTAGAGAGATGCCTCTGAGGAGGCCGTTAATGTTTTCATTTGTTCCCAGTTTAACTCCTGCAATCCTGTTTTTCGAACACTCCCTTGTTCAGTTGCCACGTCGACACTGCTTGCGCCAGGGGATAATCATATGGCGTTATACTGTTGGTGTGATTTTAAGCACTTTAAATCAAACATTTTTGAGAAGGTTAAATGGAGTAGATGGTTGCAATCAACAGGTCCAAGTGGCCGTCATCCCCTGTCGTAATCCTGGGATAGGGGGAAACCTCTTCTCAATTTTTTGTAAAAATAAATTACTTACGTAGCTGCAATGGTAATTAAATTAAAGTGCCTAAGTGGCCAGCGTCCCCGTCGTAATTTCAGGCCCGGGACAGTGGAAGCCACTGCACAGTTCGTCAAACGTTGATTACCTTAAGTGTAACTCGATTGACTTTGGTATGAGCATCTGATTTAAACAAATTCAGTTTCAATCACTGAACTGGTATATCAGCTGATTTATTTTCAGTTGCATCAACTAATCTCATTATTAGACGATCAACATTTTAGGCGACAGATCAGACGGCATGTAAATTTGTTAGGCTGGTGGTGGATCAGTTCCTGACAAGTCCGTCTGAAAATTTTATGTGGACTCGTCTTATTCCTTTTCCCCCTCATCTCGGTCTATTCCATTATTCCTTTGTGTAGGACTACACGTCGTTTTCCCAGCCTTCGCAGTGGTCTGCTGTTATCACGTGCCTCGAGTTCGGTCAGCTCTTGGCTGTTATAGGCTGATGATTGTCACGTGTCTTTAGGGGCGTTTTTCTTTGTTATTGTAACCTCTCTTTCAGTTCACCGTGTTCCGGCCACATTGTCGTACGTCAAAAACTCATTCAATTTTCCCAGTTTTCGTTATTCTCTCGTACTTCCACGTGGCCGGCGCTTTTTATTGCCCATCTTACCAGAGATTACCTATTATACGTTATTTACCTGTATTCATTATACTGTAATAGCGGAGTTGCAACCGAATCGATTTAACGATTGCGCATGTCCGGAAATTAGGGTGCGCAAAGGCTACTGGGATTGTTGATGGTAAAGGGGATGACCGACTGGTTTGCANTTGAAACTACTCACTGTTATAGTTTGTGCCCGACTAAGAGACACGAATAGTGTTCAATAATTCACTTGCTGACTCTAATTAGCACAGCCCATTGTAACACATTTTGAATCAAACGTTTGCCCAAATCCTGCCCGCCTCCAAACAAGGACTTAGTGTTTGACCCTTCATTGCCTGCGGGCTAATCACCAGTGTGCAGTGCTGTACCCTCTCTAATCGACCGTAGTTGGCTCCTTGGCGGTGGCGCTTTCCAGTTAAAATATATGGCTATAATGCCCACAGCTCCATTGACAGTACTAAATGATGAACGCTGCAAATGCAAAAAGAAAATTTGTGCTGGGAAACTGAGTTTGTGCGGCAATGCTGGGTCAAACTGTACAGAAATATGGAGCTGTGGCAACTGTAGTAACATCAGCAACACTGGCTCTATACGATAGTTCTTTGACAAGTTAACCCTAAATAGACCTCCAAACCCGTCATTTTGTGTTTTTTGTATTAAAAAGTGAATTTTATTTGTTGATTAAGTCATAGACATTACATACTTTGAACAGTGTCATGTATTTTGTCTCATACTGCTTGCTAAACGGTGTCAGAATAATCTATTATTTTCATACAGTCTGTGTGCACATTCACGGAGATCATTCAACTATATTGTTTTTGTACTATAACGTATTTCTGGTTTATTATGCAAACAAGCTATATTTTATACCATTAGTCAATGGTTCAGTCACTGAAGCACAAATTTTGCCCAGTCTCAAGTGTTTTGTGTTATTTTTGTTGCCAGACAATGTCAGAATAACCTCCTAGTAACATTCAGACTTAGTTTGCATTTCTGCCACTAGGTGTCACTGCACATTTTTTAAATTTCACTGTTTACAATTAGTCTACAATAGTAAAACATGTAATGTGAGTGTATTATTTTTCAATACAATGACATCGATGGGACAGTATTACTTGTTTTACAAAAATAGATAGCAAAAACTGTTGTTTTTACAAATATAAGTTCTCTAAACTCTATGGTGGTTATTATGCAACTTCAAACTCAAATTTCTAAAAATGTGCACCTTTATATCTGGGAAGTTTTAAGATTTCAAGAACACTCTAGTAAATGAATTAAAAAACACCAAAATAAAATTGTACTCATAAAAAAACATTTTCTAGAAGCCCTACAAATGAATTCTGGCCCACCTCCTATTACCCTTTACACCATTCGTTTAATGAGTTTGCAGATTTTAAACAACCTTGAACGTTGGTAACTCTGTGAGTGGATGCTACTTAAACAAGTGAGTTCCTCCATTGCTCATTGGAAGGATAGCGAAAAACAGTCTGACTCCGTATTCAGACCGCTGGTCTAACAAATTTTTAGAAACAATCTCATGTTGCTTGATAGTTCTTTTGTTTCCGCCAAAACACGACAAAGAGGGAATCATGGCGATATGACAATTGTATTTCATTCATGCTTGTGTTCGGAACCCCCAGATAAGAGATTTTGACAAATGGGTGATCAATATATTTATTTTTATTTGCTTATTAGTGTGACATAAGGGTGCCAGTGAGCAGATAATATCAAATACAGAAATTCATCACACACCCAGCCTCAATGGGCTTACTCTGTCACCTTATAAAAATTAAACCATAATATAACATAATGCACACACTCAAGGTAAATCTGACAGATTCAGACTAGTTTACAAACAAATAATTACTTCTAGCCTGCAAAGCGTCTTGGACGAATTTTGCTGGACCTTTCAAGTTATTTTGGAATGTTTGAGGTAAGGCAGAACTCCGTATAAAAATTGAGTTTATTTTTCACAGTCAAAGATGAAATGTACTTCATCTTCAACTCCTTTTTGACAAAAACGATAAATCCGTTCATTCACAGGAATTCCGGAGTATGGCCCCACCTCAACCTCCAATGGTAGAATAACTTCTCTAAATCGAGCTCTGGCGTACCTCTGAGACACCAGCAGGCTTAAATACTCTTCTACACAATAGTCGTTCATAATAGATCTTTATAAGCGCAGTTTTGGTTTTTCAGTGATTATTTTTAACCAATTTAACTCCTCTAACTGAAAACTGAGTGCTAGATATAGATAACTGTTTTTATTTTCCAATGTGATTCTTTGTTTGTTATGTTTAAATACGCACGACGCGGCTATCCAATGCGCGCTGCAAAGAGGACGAGGGTTGTTTGTCCTCTTCTACATATACATACATGTAGAAAAACATTTTCCAATAAACTTTTTAAAAGGTGTAATATCCCTGCATCCTGGACATTACGCTGATCAAATTGTGGAAAGAATTCACAGGCAACCAAGGTTTTTAAGTCGGATTTTATTATTTTTTTCTAAAGAATTAAAAACATGAGATTAAAGCACAATGAAATGAGACCGTGATTTCATGTCAAAAACGTGAGACAGGGCAAACCCATGAGAGCTGACAGGTCTGTGTACATAGATGACTTCAGTGATAAGACAAAAAGGCTCTGGGCCAAGTTGCATAATACAGGATTAAGACTTGATGGGAAATAATAAAATCTTTGTAAAGTTTTCAGCAACAGGGGCCAAATACGTTTTAAAGTGGAAAGTTAACCTTACTTAAAAAACAGAAGTACAATTCTTACTTTATGCAACTGACCTCAGGTGTTGTTTTTCTACATGCATCTATGTTACTACAATAAATACGTAAACATACAGGGGCCTATACACTTCATAATCTGCTCTACCTCTACCCTTTGACCAGAAAGCCTCGAATACAAACTACGAACTAATGTACATTTAGACCAGTATATTCTAGACTAGGCATTAGAAGTCATGAAGAAGATGAAAGTTGTGAGCATTGAAATCCGCCAACGAGAGATATTTACATGCACGTAAACAAACACAAAAACACAAACCCCTTCCCTTGCCGTAGGCAGCAAATATCTATTACCAATATCAAGAATTTTTTTTTTCATTGAAACGAATTCAACAGTTAGAGTTACAGTACATTGTATCTTTCATTGTCGCAAGCAAATAAGCCAAATACACCATAACCTGATAATTTTTCGAGACATAGGTTGTTTTGTGTATTTTAATGCAGCGTCAGACGTTAAGAAAACGTCCAACTCGCAATTGGCAGGTTGGGTAAAATCTCAGCTCGCCATTTCGGATTTGAGATTGACAAATTTTAGTACCGCAGACGTTCGATGAGTGTCGCTTGCTATGCGGCCCATTGTGCCCGCTGGTTCTCTACGTACATAGTCAGTGCTGGCTACCACCTAGCGGCTCGCAGGGAACCAGCGAGCCCATTGTGAAGCTCACGTTGCCGCCGGCTGCGGCGGACCAGGTCTAGTAGGTCACGATCAAAAAACGGCAAAGTAACGCGACTGTTACAGCGAGAAACTGTAGATTATTTTCTTCAAATTGATAATTACTCTTGTGTTTCCCAGGGTGAGAAATATTATGATGGCCTTATTATTTACATCCACAACTCATTGGAGTATAAAGCCTCTAAAATTAAAAGTGATTCTGCAGTCTTTGAGTCACTATTTGTGACATTAGCTGGGATCATTCATAAGAAAAATGTTATTGTTGGCAATATATTTAAACCCCCCAAAGAAAATGACAATTTAAACATATGGACATTTCTAGATGATTTTAATCCATTGATCAATAAACTTGGGCAAACGAACTCTCATGTCATGTTCGCAGGTGATTTTAATATCAATCTCCTAAAAGTTAATGAGAGGCCCTAGTTTGGAAAATTTTACAACACTGCGTCATTAAATGTTTTTTCTCCAACGATTACTTTTACCACTCGTTTCTCTGAGCTTCTGCTTCACTTATTTACAACATTTTCTACAAATTTAATAGTTGTTCTAACATTGATTCAGTTTCCGGAATCTATTTTTCTAATATCTCTGATCATCTATCTATTTACCTATTTTCTTTTGCTTAAAGAGAACATTAAAAAAGGTGAGAGCCCCCAAATTTGATTACAGAAATGTCATGAATGACGATTGTTTGAAAAAGGTGCATGATGAATTTTCGTCATACAATGTACTTTCTCAAATGGATACAAATTTAATGGTGATCCCAATATAATTCATTTCAGGACTCTGTTCTTGCTTGTTTAAATAAGTTCAATACAGTACGAAAAGTAAGATTCAATAAATATAAGGATAAAAAGAATGTTTGGGTATCTCAAGGTATTTTAAACTCTCTTAGATTTAGAGACAAGCTTTATAAGCGACTCAAGTCAACCCCTCAAGGTGCTAATAATTTTGTATCATTAAAAACAAACCTAAAAACCTATAACATTATTTTTTAAAAAGTTGTGAAAAGTGCTAAGAGAATTTACTATCACAAACAGTTTCGGGTCCATGTTGGTTCTCCCAAAGACACTTGGATAGAAATGTCTTATCAAATAATCCTACTACATTGAAGATAAATGATGAAATGGTTTGTGACGAGGGTGAGATTGTTAATCATTTCAATAATTACTTTAGTAATATTGCCTCACACTCCCTGCCTACTTATTCTTCAAATATGTCATATATGTCTTTTTTTAGATCTTGACTCTGCTGCTGCATGCAGATTTGACTTTGAACCAGTTTATCCAATTGATATTAGAAAAGTGGTTAATTCTTTTCCAGCTAAACCGACTTGTGGTCATGATGGCATATCTATGAAAATAATAAAATGTCTAAGTAATCTATTGATTGAACAATTGTGTGTTGTGTTTAGCCGGTCCATTTCCAACCAAATTTTTCCAGACAACAAGAAAATTGCCAAGGTTATTCCTGTATTAAAGAAAGGGGACCCGTTGTTTTTAGATAATTACAGACCTATCTCTTTTCTTCCTTGCTTTTCAAAGATTTTTGAAAAACTTATTTATCCCATTTATGCCCAACTACGCGTTTTCAGTGGTTATTCAGATATTATGTGCTTTTAGACATACAATGAACATAATGAATAAGGAAAAATGGAAAGAAGTTTTTATTTTACGTTTTTTGACGTTTTTATTTTCGTCCCACAAAAGGGACGCTGGGCACATGTGGGGTCTATAAACCACCAACAGAAATGCCTACTAAAACCAGTAAAAATGAAAGATGTGGTATGATATTGATTGTTTTTGGATGCTAAGATATTGTAGAAAGTAAAACAAAAGACAAAAATTGATGAGATTGTTGTATCAAGTATCTTTATTGTGCAACATGAAATGCCATAAAGCATTTGTCGTGAAGACTAACATCGCATTTCACAGGCAAAAACGCTTTGTCTTCATTTTACAAACTGCACATCGCCTCTGCGTTAATGAAGTGGTCCAGTCTGTCAAATCTGACATCAGGCAATACTTTCTTTGAGCAAGGCACGGATTTAAGAACATACTGAGTGACTCGTTTCCCCTTCATAAGCAACACATTAGCAATTTCACTCCGAACCTCCAGCAGATCTTTGTGCTGCTCCTTTCCACTTTCGGTTGCTCTGTAGAGGTGCCATGCTTGCTGTACACAAAGATCTAGACAATAGGCGAAAATCGGCCACCACCATTTCTTTGATCGTATCGAGACCCAGTACTTATCTATGTTTTGATCCATTCTTTCGACGCCACCCATGGTTTGATTGTAGTGACTTAATCACAAAGGGTTGGTCAATCCGTATGTGCTGGCTCTCTGTGCGAGACCATCTCTTTGCTCTTTGTAAGGGGTCAACTCCGTGAAGATTTGACACTATATTGAAAATGCTGTTGTCATTCCACCTAACAACACATAGATTGTTCGCGGCATCGTTTGAGTAGTCATATATACCAAGAGGTGTCAACGGGAGTATTTGGTCGAGTTGGAAGGAATTAAACACATCGACAACCTCCTGAGGTGTTCCTCTATGCGCAAAAGGTATTTATAACAACGTGACTGTGATGGTTTAGTCGGTGCGAGGCATAATTCGCCGAAAAGCTTCCGGCGTACAGAGCGCCTATACGAGCTGCATCGCCTCTGGTTCGGGCCAACAGATGCGATGGTCATTGCCTACATCTCCACTGTCCTCATCTGTTATACCACCATCTGAAGGTGAGCTCATAAAAATGTCAGCCCGTTGAAATGCTCCATCATCTTCCAGCATTGCAACAGCATCATTTACAGTAAGATTCCTGCCAAATAAAATGAGAATAATGATATTACCATGATCAACCATTTGTGCCCAGCGTCCGTTTTGTTGGACGTTTTCAAAGGGCATTTAGTTTTTACAAAATTTGTGAAAACAAATAATTAAAGCTTTCTATGAACTCTAGACACATTATTCTGCTAAGTGAATTGCAATAAACTGAAAATTTCATATGAATAAAACTTTTGCTTACCTTCTTTGAGACATGTTGAAAACCTCTAAACCATGCAGGCGTGGCGTCAAAATAGCACAATTACGTGAGTAAAAGTGGAAATAATTCTAATTGTTGCAAATGACCTTCTGCGTACATTCCCAAGCAAACACTAAACCAGAGTAAATTCAGATAGAATTGAATTTTCGTTATTTAGGACAGCGTTTTTGTAGTGTGCCACAAATGGGACGCTGGGCATAAATGGGTTATCCCATTTATGCCCAGCGTCCCATTTGTGGGACACTACTATACATCCTGCCCAGTATGGTTTTCGCGGGGTGCACTCGACAGAACTGGCTTTAGTTGAAATTATGGATAGAATTGTCAGGGCTATAGAAAATAATAAATTGCCACTGGCCATTCTTATTGATTTTCCCAAAGCTTTTGACTCTTTAAGTCATTCAATTTTACTCGACAAACTTCTATATTATGGTTGCAACCCCTTGTCTTTAAGTTTCTTGAGAAACTACTTCTCTAATCGGGCTCAGTATGTTCAAATTAACAACACAAAATCTAACACAGAATGATTTTGTGAAGTCACAAGTTTCTTTGACTGCATACTTTATGCTGATGATACTACTATTATTAATGGTAATCATAGGACGTTGTCTGTAAATGAGTCACATATGTTTTGTGCGGAGCTGGAGAAAATTCAGTCTTGGTTAAATGTAAATGGACTGGTTTTAAATGCAACTAAAACAAAATTTATGGTTTTTCATAAACCCCCGAAATGTATTGATGATTTGTTTAAAGTTTAATTACTTGGAAATTGAAAGAGTTCGTTCTTTCAATTTACTTGGTGTTCCCATCAACGAAAACTTATGGAGTCCACACATAAACAATTTGTTGAGAAAGATAAGCAGAGTCTGTGGTGTTCTTAATAACCTAAAACATTTCTTGCCTTTTGAAACTTTGAAAACTGTATATAATGGTCTTGTCCTTCCTCATTTTAATTATGGCATTCTGCTATGGGGCTGTGAACATAATAGAATATTCAAATTACAGAAACAGGTTATTCGCAATATTACCTCTAGTTATTTTAATGCCCATACAGATCCTTTATTTCAGACTACACAAATTCTCAAAATTAAGGACTTGTATGTTGTTGCTATTATTAATTTTTTCTAAACATATGTTCATAATTACTTACCTTCATTTTTCAACACGTTCAATTTAATTACCCGTGGGTCTGTTCATGAATATAACACTAGACAACGACATCTTCTACAAACTCCCCGTCGTACTAAATCACTTGCTGAAGATTCAGTTCGCAATGCCCTACCTCATATAATTAATAACCTTCCTGAAAGTGTCTCCCAAAAGCTGTTTACCCATTCGTTATCGTCTGTTATAAACTCTTTTAAAAATGTTTGTTTTGAAAGTAATGAATTTGAGTGCACTATTCCCTACTGCTTTGTGTGTAACTATCTTCGATAATCTCTCCTAGTCTTTTCACAAGTAGTTTTATATTAGTAATATAATCACTTAATTTTTGTAATTCTGATTATCTGTAACACTGTATTATTTTTTTTATTCTCTGATGGCTCCGTGGTCAGCGGACCTTTCGGGTCCTTCACGGATTCTCCATAAGCGTAAATCTGTATCAAGTGTATTTTTTCTCTTAACGTGAATAAAGTGTATTACTACTACTACTATAGTGTTACGTATTCATTAACTTCTTATGTTATATCAACTTAGAAAGTAAGCATGTGTATCATTCCGTTGTATTCAACAACTTTGTAACCAGTCATGTAATAGAGCGCGTTTTCAGAATTGCCACAGTTCCCTAAGACGCAGCGCCTTTAATCGTCTGCTCATAACTAGTCATGATCGCGGTGTGACAAGCTATCACAGCTTTTCTGCTATTGGCATGCTTTTGCCATAGCACGTCCACTGTACGATACCTTATAAACACGAGTCTCAATACCAAACATCTATCATCGTGTTATGTACGTAAACGCGTTTCCCGAAGTACCATCAACATTCAATTCACACACTGAGATATAGATGCTAACAATCTTTCTTGTCTCACTGAAACGGACCTATGTTCTAGAAAATGATGATCTAAAATTGGTCCTACTACAGATGTGAGCGCTGATGTACGTGCCAGCATATTAGACACCTTGGATTAAAGTGTAATTTGCAAGGTCCAAGTATGTTAAATTGCAATAATATCTTCAAGATAATTGCTATTTGGATGTATTTTATTCAAATCATCGTATTATTGTATCTTTAGTTATTTAAAAAAAGCGAAAATAAGAAAATGCGCGAAAAGTTGACCTTTGACACCGTGACATGGTGTTGGGGAACACAAACCAGATCATATCCCACAATGCAGTTCACTGCTATTATATCACAGTACACGAAGAACAAAGACCGTTCAACCTTGGCGTGTTTTAGCCATGGTGCATCGGTGTGTGTGTGCTAACTATTTTAACACCACCCAGGTGGAAGGCATGAGCCCATTTAAATTCTAAAAAGACAAGCATCTGGCTGCGTAATGGCAGGTTTTCGTGTGCTCTGCTCGTCTTTTGAAAATGACTGTCGAGTCAGCCATCTGTCGGAGCCGAAATATGCTCCGACCATTTTGAGGACGGCTGCTTTGACGACAAACACATCATGAAGGTTGAAGCTGGTCTTATAAAAAGGTAAGTTACCTTGAGAATTTTGATGTCTAATAATTCATGACGCTTTCGCAGTGCCTGAACAATAACAATCTTTTTTCACAATCACCGTAGTTCTCAAGTGTTTAAAATCTGTTGTTTTTCCGTGAAAGATTTAGTTATAAGTGGATCAGTAAAACTAAAAGCCACAACAAATAAAGCTGATCTCAAAAGATGCATGTATTTTGAAAAGAATGCAGACTATGAATAAAGTAAAACAGTATGGTTACTCAATTCCAAGGTTTTGATTATTAAAGTAGTCTGTTTCAAAAAAACAGGATTAACATCTAGGTTTGGCATTTGCTTGAAGGTTATAAAGAAGGCGAAAACTTGCAATTAGATATCATCGTGTTTTACTTTAATCATGGACAACTCCGGATTCAAGATGTTTTTTTTTTACTTTTGAATTGCCGCTGTTGTGCTTTTCAGAGTATGTAAATGAAAGGAGAACACCTTCCACTTAGTGCGGAACAAAAGAGAAGATGGAGGTCTTGAAATTCGCTTAGAAATTGATGCCCCTCCAATGCCGACTGCTCGTGCTCCAGATGTGTCCAAGGCGGATGCCGTGGCACAGATAAATTCAGACTTGGTGCTTTGTCAATGAACAGCACTGGAATTTCTTTCCTTCACATATTTAACAGTCACTACCAATGTTTTAGATCAAATTTTTGATAGTGGTACAGATAGCAATGCCAGAGTGCTTATAGTACCAGTAGTGGAAATTGTGAAAAGTTTTTGTGTGTGGTATTTGGCTGTCCCATTTGTATAGATAAACCCAGTGATATACTATGTTCTTATATTGAAACTAGTGGCAGATTTAGAGGGGGGCCATGCCTCCCCCTAAAATTCTCCCAGATTCCGTTTGACTGTTTGGGGGTGCGAATGTCTGACGGGCAAAATCCTGGCTAATACCGTGCCCTGGCCCCCCTAACTCAAAATCCTGGATCCGCACATGGAAACATTTCAATGGTTCTTCAATACAATGACTATAAATATTGCGGCATAGTTTTTTAAAGTATATTTGATTTGCACTAAACTGCTGCTGTCCCATACAGTGGGTCGGTAAAGGAAGACTTTCTTAAGTGGGTGTGAAAAGGTACTTGTTTGGGTCGTAAGTCTTTTCGTGCGACAATCTCATCTAAATTGTGCGCAGAATAATCACTTGCAAAGAATTCGACCATTGTCTTGGGAATTTTTGAGTGAGTGGTATAAGCACTCCCTCCAGATTTCCCAATTCCTACTCATGTGCATACTTTTTGTGTTTTCACACCATGTCATAGACATCTAAAGCTATTGCATACTGGAGCTTCTGGGTTGAGATTCAGTGGTTGCTGTGTCGTGTTATTCGATTTCTCATTGAATTACAGTAGAACTAAGTTGTATCCAGTGAGACTGAGATATTTCATCAAAGTTAGAGTTATTTGGAGGCGTTACTGCGGAGTTAATGCTAACCTTTCTAAAGTTCCCACTGAAGCGCTACCAATTTAGAGAGTTCTACTTTATAAGAAGAGGGCAGAAGATTCAGTCTCGACTTCAGACTATGGCCCAGATTCAAAACTTTTAATTTTTTATGTAACAGCCATACTGTTCAATGTGTTCGCTTCAAGCACACAAACTGGGCTCCAATGAGACAAATTCCTCTGTTTACCTAGGTAAACCATAAGTTCAACTGATGTTGAGTTTAGAGGTTTATAATGTAGCCCTAGTTAAATTACACTTGTCATCATAAGTAACCAGATTGATGAGCATCAATAAATGCTGCTCGCTGTGTTAATTATTTACCATTCTGAAACCACAGAAGTCTATTCATGGAATGCCTACTTCAATTTCATGCCGCTGAGGTTGCACTGGGATTGCATTCGTTTATTACGATGTTTGATCTTTCTATGGAATTTGTCACTACAACTTTTTGCAACTCGTTTGAATTACATAAAACTAGTCCCCGAGTCACAAGTTTTTATAACAGAATACATAGGTCATGTGGAGGAGTTGGCATTCCAGGGCTAAGACAACTGTTGATATCTATAAATGGGTGAAACTTTTAAGAAAATCCTTGGAACTCAAAGTCTTCCCTATTTCCTGGCGGAGGGTAGAAAGCTCTGATGCAGGCTACTGCGCATGCTGGAATGACAACACGGACTGTTCGTCCTAAGTGACCGTGTACCCATCTTTGGAACTGTCTGTAGGCCACGTGTCAAATCCTTTTATCCAAGGGTCTGTCATAGCCATCAGGATATTGGCTTTTGTACTGCAACCATGCAGTCTCCAAAACACCACGATTGATGTATACAGGTTTAAACCCCCATGCTCCACAATACATTTTTTCTTCTGTGTTAGTTGTCACGCTTCATTTCTTCATCAAGTTTTGCAACAACCTTGTCAACCTCTTGGCAACATACTCTTTCTTCAACAACTGAGGTTGTCTGACAGTTGCCCCAGGTGCACCTGCAAGATGTGTCAACAATAATACATTATTTCAGTAAACATCAAAATTTCGAATTGAAAAATTTACCAAGAGTGCCTCTACCAAATTGAGGGGTCTGCATACGACTTCAGTTTTCAGGAAAATTGGTTGGAACATCACAACCTATTTATTTTTTGTACAAATTGATCATATATAGTAAAGATATTTACTTTTCATACAAATGAATAGTGCTACACCCAAGGCAGTGGTAGATCATGCCCGGGGGATATAGTAATGGACATTAGTTGTTTGATTTTTTAGCTGACCCTAAGACAAAAGGTAGTTGCCCTGATTCATTGATGGAGGGGACTGTTTTGTATGTAGTCGTGAGACCTGTTCTCCCAATCTGAATCCTATCGGCACCCACATACCATTAATCAAACTAGACAATGACAATGGGGCAAACCAACTTGAAAAGCAGTGTTGCCACTCAAAGGGTCGCCCATATTTTAAATATTACAGTATACATTAAAACTTCTTGATATGCTATATGGGCAATCACCAATCCAATGGTATGCTCTCTTTACTCTATAGAAACTTTACCAGGCGGTTCCTACCCAAGTCGACTCGTAACCAAGCCATGTACCATATTTCATTTATAAATAATGGCAACATTGGGTCAATGTACATCGACATGAAATGGTTGTTTCCATTTCAAGCATCGCCTTACAAAATAAAACTGTTTTGGAACACATGTGTAGATTGATATAGGTCCGAGTTGACTTGAGTACGAAAATGAAATGACTTGTTCTATAACCTATAGAATTATGCCCTCCCCCAGCACCAAGGTGAGAAAGTCTAAATTATAAAATTGCAATTCTTTCATCCTCTTCTTTACAATTCACAGTCGATTATTCCAAAGTGGTTCTCATTCATTCCCTTGCATACATTTATTCACTCACTAGTAACACCCCGCTCAGTCTCGGAGAAGTAAGAGACAATTTTGTTCAATGCTCAATTGCATGCCAGTGAAACCCAGGATTCGAACCTGAGTCTCACGAGCTCAAACCACTGAGCCACACTGTCTACAAATAATCAGAGACCTAACACTTTTTGAGTGATTTGCTATAATGCAAAAAAATCCCAGTTTTATCACTGAAACTGGTATTTATCCACGGCTGAAACACGATTCACCAATGGGGATATGGGCGCCTGGGACTGACTGGTAAAGCACCTACTTTTGAATTAAAAAAGACCAAGTTATAATTCGCGGTTGTAGGATACATATTGATAATATTCTTACCAATCACTAACATCTAATCGCAACTCCTGCGCACCTTCAGCCTGTTGACGTTCACAGGACGAACCCGCTGGGAGTGAGTCTTCGGCGACCAGAGAAAGGGCCGTGAAAGGGATCGAGGGAGAACGGCTCCACTACAGAAAAGCTGTGAACACATATAGTTCCTCTGGGATCTGTCGCCTCCACCTCCACGTCCGAAAGGTCGGAATCATCTGAAAAGTCCACCTGTCCGTCCCTGTTTCGTTCAAAGTATTCCTCATCTACGCTGCTGTACTCACTTGGACACACATTGCTTCCTTTGTGTTCCCCAACACCACGTCACAGATGTGTAACGAACGAAAATGGCGCCGTTTCTATTCTCCGTTACAACGATGGCGTTACAACACCAGGGCACTAAATATGTAATTAACTTTGTATAGCGGCCTACAATTCAGTTAAAGTTAAGCATATAGCAATGATAATTATAAACTAGAATTTAGACCATATTGTTGTTCAGATTGGTTTGGACCTTGCAATTTCCTCTTTAAAACATTATCATCCTTCATTGTACGAGTTCGTCTTTTCTAAACGCAATTTTCGTTTAAAAGACATTGATAGCGTAGTAAAAGCTCAAAACGGTCAGTTGCCGCCTCCTGTGTAGTAAATTGATTCGGGAATGCCTGCGTCGCTCGGATATATTTCTGAGAAATATTGTCAAATCTTAAAATTTGTAAAATGATTGGTTAATAAATCATTGAACTAAAAACGAAATCTGATTATTACAAGATTGAATGTATTAAACGCATTTCAGTGACGATTGCCGAAAGGTGGGAACAGGTTATTTTATTCCTCTAACGTAAATAATCCCGGATACATACATGTAAGACCAGGAGCCTTAATAACTGGTTCTCAGTTCTGATTGATATGTTGATGCGGTATTTTCCTTGTTGCCAAACTTTTCAAAAAGAAAATTTCACCTGATGCCAACTGAAATAGGTCGGGACTCTTTTTCCTTTTTTATCCTGCCCCACCTTACTTCATCTGTGTGGTTCAGTTTTCAAAATGAGTCGGGCATAGACAGCAACCAATTGCTAGTTTCGCCACGCTTTTTAAAAAGAATATTTAATTAAGTATTAAATCATATCAGGCATGCATTGTCGATGCTGAATGCGACATGATGATTTGGCAGAAGGTGAAATTATTTGTTACATCATTTAAATTATCTGAATTCAAAACTTCATACCTTTTGCGTAGAATGTGATACTCGCCCAAATTATCGCTGATAAAAGATGCATGTTACCGACTGTGTCTCAAAGCATTTAATTAAACCATCTCTACAGTCGAGATGTTGATGGTATTTTAATACCAACGAGTTAAAACTCGCTAAATGTAATTGTGTGACCATATGGACTCGTCTTTTTTTCCCTCTATTTCCTCATTTCGGACCAGTCCATCAATTCCTTTGTGCAAAACTATACGATGCCTATTCCTAGCCTCCTTATTGATCAATGTTATCTATGGAAAGCCAAAGTAGAAAAAAAATCTAGCACTCGTATTTTCTATGAAAGATTTATAAACAGGCCAAACATTATTTTCACTCTGCAAACTAAAAAAAATATCTCAAAACCATATTGCACAGAAAGTGCGTCTTGGCCTTCGGCTTTCTCTTTCCTTATATTTCGCCGTAATAAATGACCTTATTCTGCTGACCTGGGACACCTTTTCCTCTCAACGAGCTTGCGACGCACGTATTTTTACTGGGGACATATGTCGGTCTTAAACCATTCTGTCGTCTCGTAGTTAATGTGTCAATTATGTAATACTTTCTGAAGCATCGATACACACATACACACATATATACATATATAGGTAAGTACTTTGTTTCCATCAGCATTTCATTGTATTACTCTTTTAGCGACGCTAGTCCGTGTTCAAATCAATAAAACGAACAAAGTAATAAACTTCAGGATCACTTGTGGAAATTCAAAAAACGAGCGATAACACTGGTTACAAGAATTTTCATAGTTCTCGGGACTACTCCATTTTGTTTGCGAAACATCTCATCGAACAAAATTGCAGTCTCACTTAACCTCATTTTGTTTGCGAAACATTCCATCGATCAAACTTCAGTCACACTTAACCTATCTTTGCGTATTCATTTTCAGGACGTATGTTTGTGTTTCAAATTAATCGAATTTCAAACCCTGGTGAGTACTTATTTGAGCTTATATCATCATAATAATTGATTTCGATGATAAGTGAAATGAATAAATTATTAAAAGTCTATGCCGGTAGTCATATCAGTAGAAGTTGGCATCTGAATTCAATGTGTGTACTTATGGAAATCCCCCAGCGTCACGTTGCGACGACCTAGACGGACGCGCTCGCCACCATGGGACAATTTTGATCGGAATTGTATAGATTGGTGACACAGTCGTCGATTTCGCAGGGGGGAGACGCTTGTAGACGAACCAATCGGCAATCATGTTATAACAATCAGCTGAAGGGACAAATCACATCCGCTATTTGACGAAAACGACCCCGCTGGGCTGCGTTCCGTAGCCCCAAGACATAAGCTTCCACATGCCTCGAAAATTGTTCAGTTATGGAATGGAAGCAGTGAATTATTTCCCTTGCTTTATGAATTCCATGCCAACATTCTAGCCTCACCGACCACACATGTAGCCGTCATTTTGCTAGGTTAAGTCAACTTGGTTAGTTATCGAGCATACTCACAAAGCCATTGCATTTCACTCGCGTAATTTTGTGTGGTCCTTGTCTAAAAAATACAAATAATTAAGATGATACTGATCAGTAAAAGTGTTGATCGTGGGAGATTTTGGATTCGAGACTAGCACTCACAAACCTCAATATTTGTCTACTAACCATAGAACTCTAGCCCTTCTGGAATGCCATCTCCCGCACGTGACCTATGTATTATAAGATCTTGCGATCCCGAGACTAGCCGCAAGAGTTTGCACTGAGAATTTCCTGTCAATAAACCCGACAATTACATGGTCATTCTTTACAAGCGACGAACTGTGGCCCTGGGAGTAGTTTGGTCTCTAATATCGTTGCAGTTCCAGCCGTAGAACCACTTTCGACAACCTATCATACTACATGTCAGGAGTTTTTCAACAAGACATTTTAGGTGTTTTAATCATGTTACAGTATTTTACAGAAAGAACTTACATTTGGCCTAAAGGAAAGTTTAGGCCCTAAAAACAGGTGTGGTTGCATAACTTTCGAAAAATTACTCATAATTGCTTAGCAAAGTGTGTGTGCGTGCGTGCGTGCGTGCGTGCGTGCGTGCGTGCGTGCGTGCGTACGTGCGTGCGTGCGTTCACGGGGAGAGAGGGAGGGAGGGAGAGAGAGAGGGAGGGAGCGGGGATGGGAGAGAAAACTTTATTTAATCAGATACAAATATACAATACGAAACAAAGAGTAATGTATGTCAGAGCGTATATATTTGTTTTCTCACATTAACCGTGAAAACGATCTTTTTGCTGAAAAACTCGATGTGTCTAAAACTTTCAACAACACGACGCAACTTTTGTAAAAACACGCTTACGCAATGTAAAGTAATTCACCTTTAAACAAGGAGCTGCAAACTAATGATAAATGAGAAAATGAAATTATGCACTACTATGTAATTACAGTACAGCCACTGAATTTTTAGACTTCGTCCGGACTACCTCACACCTGGCCAGACCGGAGCGCAACCGGAACGCAGGCGTGACAGAAATCAGTCACGGTCGCCTCACGCCTACTCTCGGGGTAGTCCTCACGCTTACCTCCGGTTTAGTTCACGCTTTCCTCAGGCTTTCTTCACGCCTTCGGTACCTGTGGTAACCATGGTAGAGAACCGGGCTAATCAATAAAAATACATGTAACGTCTTGATTGCCTGTCGTTTCGGACAAATTGCAAAGACATTATAGTATATTATAGAGTATCTTCGCAAGCAGTCATCTATCACACTTGGGTTCCGACTAACTTTGTAATTCCACGTGTTGTTCATACAAACATCTTGCTTCAGCTCATCTTGTGTTACGGTTACATGTACATTTTCTATTTACGACTTAAGAGCCAGTCCCATCAACGACATACATGTACAGTAACCACGGTTAGTAAATACGAGTATACGCGACACTGTGTCCAGAGTTGTCTTTACATGGCTGTGGACTCCTTAAAACTTGTCACAGCTGGATATAGTTAGTTTGCCCTAAAAATAGCCTACGCATCTTGTGAAGTATTGTGTCACTCCGTAAATTTTTGCACCGAACTGGCGTACAGAAAATTTCAATAGGCCGCCATTCTGACATACCTGTACCCATCCCAGCAAATGTTTTGACTAAAAAGTCCTCAATCCGTAGTGCAGTATAATTATTTGTAGCCCCCTCCCCGTAGTACATGCGTTTCGCCTGAGTTCACAGTATCCCCGGGGTACTTCTTCACTAAAATAATAATAGCAGTGATCTGTTTGACTCGTCAAATGCATGGTGACGATCAGTTTTCTCCGCATGAAGCCGGAACTTGGAATCAATGTGCTCATAATTGACATGCTATTGTCCTTCATATCGTGAAGGCAATTGAATATTTCCGCCATGTACACGCATGTTAAGATTCTTTATTAGTTTATATAAAAAACAAATAATTATATATAAGTGAAAGGTAGAGTCCACAGGTCTGTTTCCTGAAGTGACTTAAGATTTGAGAAGGAAATTTTGGTCTTTTGCTGAACGTGAAAAAAAAAATCACATGAGCAAAAGTGTATTAGAATACACACATCACTGCTAGTTATTGACATAATTTTAATAAATTACTTTCTCATCTGTGATGCAGGTAAACTCACGCGTGGCTCGCCCTTCGTTTACGCCTATATAACGGCAAGCTCCGGGTACAGTCACGCTTACCCTCACGCCAGCTGTCACGGTTGATTCACGTCTAACTCTCCGGTCTGTCTCCGGTTACGGTCACGGGTGGCTAGACCGGAAAGACACCGGAGAGAGTCTAATAACTCAGTGGCTGTACTGTAAGCCTTTACAACTGTAATCTTGAACACAGTACCAATTAGAAGGAATCACTAATTTTGTAATAGAAGACGCAAGGCAGGTAAATGTCGCTTGTATATTCGCTTTCAATCGCAGTCTGTTTCTGCACCAGCAAATGCCAGACTCAGAAAGAGGTCAAAGAGCTACATCCGGTAATACGCTATGTCTGGGCGCTAGATGTTGCAAGAGTAAAAAAGGTTATTTTGCGACTGGGTCTTGTTTGCGTGCGGCTCATCGACGACAGACTTTTTTGTTACAAAAGGCGGAGGATTATGCAAGAAAATTGCGGTTACTAGATAGTTTTTCACTTAAACGGCTGCAACGTGCAAGGTGAGTGCCGGTTAACTCACAGATAGATTTTGTGTGCACAGGCCGACGGCCGTCGTTAGCTAGCGTGGAGTAAAGCATTAACAGCCGATTTCATAAAGGTGGTTTAACAAAACCAGGTTTAAGACTTAAACCTGGTCGTCCTACACCTGGTCTAATCTTAGACCCAGTTTGCATTTCACCAACGTGGTTTAAAAGTCTGAAAGCCTGGTTTTGTTAGACCAGGGAGCCGGTTTAGTTAAACCAGGTTTAAAGTATCTAAGCTACCCTGCTGTGTCGATCTGGATTAACCAAACAAAGAAACTATTGAAGTGCTTCATTGAAACCTTGATCACGTGGGTATACAATGGCACACACTAGTAGAATCAGTGTAGACATTTGCGAAAAAGGTGTAAAAGCTTTTCTCATGAGGAAAAATGTAATTTGTGTGACCAACACACGTATACACACATTAAAGTACATGCTCACGATTAGCCGTAATATCATAAATGTCCAAATTTATTTCCGTGCCATTTTAGTGTTTATTTTTCGCGGCCAAAGGGGGGCAAGACCCCTTCCCGGCAACATTAAATCGGAGACCAATGGAGGTGGATTTCAGAAGAACCAGAAAATGCTGTCTTCAGTCAAACCCGTAGCGCTTATGACGATGACGCCCTGCTCGATCAGTCGTATTGTGAAGAATCCGCAGGACACTATCCAGCACGAACTGGTCTTCACATAGGCGGATCCAAGGGGGACAAGGGGTGCGGACTCTCCTTTTGCTTGATTTTAGTGAGATCAAACCTATAATTTTCAAATTGTTTACTTGGTCCCCCTTTTAAAAAGTCCTTGACCGACTCACTCCCCTTAAAAGTCGTGGATCCGCCCCTGCAACGTTTGATATTGTGTCGTCGTAAAACTGAATATTGAAAATAGTCCATTTTCGCTCTAAAACTGCGTCGTAAATGCACACCGCGGCCTCATTCAGTTTGCACCTATATCATGCAAGTCTGTCATAATTAACAGTGAAACCTAGGTCTGACCAAGTCTAAAGTTAAACCAGGTTTAAGATCTTAATACAGATCTAAAGAATATAGACTTCGTTGGTGAAATGAAAACTGACTTAGACCAGGTCTAAATAGGAGTTAAACCGGGTTTTACTAGACCACTGGCCTAAAAGTTAAGCCACTTTATGAAATGCAGATTATCTTTAAGCCTGGTCTAAGTCCAGTTTAAACCAGGTTTAACTTTAAACCACCTTTATGAAATCGGCTGTACAAAAGTAAGTAATGTGGCTCAATTTCGGGAGTGCCGACCATTTTGGTCAAAGTCATGCGAGGAGGCATTTTGAGAAGTTTGAACCAATACGTGATCACTGCAACACAGTGATTAGTAAATAACGACAACCGCCGANACTCATACATTAGTGTTCGGGTCGTGATGACGCACATTTATTCAAATGGATATTCACTGAGAAGACTATGGCTTTTTAAAGCGGCTCTTCTCTTAAAAGAGAAGAACTGCTGTCCGTGTAAATACTCTGAATATACATTTGAATTTATGTATTTCTGTATGAGTAAGCAAAGCCTACGATGTATAGTAAGTGATATTATTAGAATTATTATTATATTATTATTATTATTATTATTATTATTATTATTATTATTAAATGGATATATCTATCGATCTATCAAATGTATTATCATTAGCTTGCACTAGACGTTTGTTACTTGACTTGCTGAATTTAACGCTCTTTCTAATCCCGACTAACAATTGTGCTGAAATACTAACTAGGGCCCTAACATGTGTCCCGTTTTATGGACTCATGATCCTATCTGTCCCGGGTTTTTGTGTCCCGTAACAGTCCAGACGCTAAGCGGACGAGTGTGCAAGTTTTAGCAACACTTGCCAATTAGGCCCACATGACAGTTGTCAGGTGCTTTTCGATCCTGATTTAGGGCATAAGTTCAACAAGTAATAAAGTAACGTGTTATTTTTATGTATTCTCTTTAGTTGCATTGGATTCTGGTTGTTGTCAGATAAAGCAATGCCCCCTGGAATTTTGGAATGCTAGCTCACTTCTTGAAAATGCGCCTTTAGTTTTCGAGATTTCGGCTAGGTCGCAAACGGCGAACTTGGGTATGTTAATTTTCTTGGCTCATCGAGCACTGACCAATGACACTTAGAACTCGGTGTGAAAGTAGCCATTGTCCCCCTGGAGAAATTGTCCGGCTTGCATGTATTATAATGAAGCACCCGGCTAATCCACTGATTAACGTGCCAGTACACTGGCATTCAAATACAAACAGCTAGGACATTCTCTGCAGGGGGACAATCACAGCTACCACACTACGCGACACATAGAACTCTGTCCAATGCAATGAAAACTGGTCATACCGAACCCGGGACACGTACATATGTAGAATCCCGATATGCATAAAACGGGAACACATCAGGATGACCCCCAACATATGGATCAGAAGAATTCCCGTGATCGATAACTGCCTTGGTAGATTTTTCAATTAATCTCGAAGTGTCAACTTGAAAACTATAGTTGATTTGCCGATTGTCTATAAATTTCATTACTGCACGTTTTTGTCTATTTGCACGCCATACCCATACATAAACGGCAAGCTGCGACCCACGGATAACCAAGACGGAAGAAAGGTGGAAGACGAAAATTAAGAAGATAATCTAACAGGGGGGCTTATGTAATCTAACGTTGCTTGCGTGTCATACTGTATTAGTATAAATAGGGTATAGCTCGATACTCCAAAGGTTCACAAGTTCGAACTCTCATAATATCACAAATGAATAAAAAAGCATTATAAGGCCGAAGGTTCACAAATCCGACAGAAAGAAAAAACTAGTTAGTTCGAAACTAGTCAGAAGGTCTATGATGCCAGAAACCAGCGATTCAAAGTCAACGACAGCCAAGCAGCAAATTTTTGGCGGCGATAAACCATACTTCGAACATGTAAATAACTACAGCAACTTAGTGAATCGCCCAACTTCATGTTTGGATCCCGTTTTGAGAGGCACAGTCTCTTCGAAGAACTAGTTTCAAGCAGCCGTGTGCAAATAAATCCCTGGACGTTTTGCTCAAAATCACTTTTCGGAACCTAGTGTCATGAAAGTTCAAATTTATAACCTTCGGTGGGTTTTCGTAATTGTGTGGATAAGTCTTCAGATTTATGGATTTTTAGACTTGCAAACCTTGCGACCCATGAATACCTTAATTTCATATAAACTTTGTACACATTCTTTCTCACTTGAAGTTTTCAATTCAGGTCATATAAGGTTGATCACTTCTTATTGTGCAATTTTTAGCGACTTGGCAAGTCGTCGAACTGGTGGACTTTGACTAACTAGTGTAAAATTTATCCACGGCACCCGACGTTGCGAGCAGTTACAGTGTACCAAAAGTGCAGAAGGACCACTAACACGAATGACACCAGGGCCAAAGATATGGTGCCGTTCAGCTGTAAATCAGTATCCTGGCAGTTACCGGTTTTGACTACATGTGTGTACTCATTTGAGCCATCAAAAGTTGATCAATCACTTGTTTTATTTGGAAAAGCGAAGTGAAAAATCTACTTCAGGAATACGTCTTTATTCAAGTACACGGTTTCACAACTGGTTTCAGTGCAGTCTCTCAAAAATTGCCTTGGTAATTGTATAACTGGGAGATCTTGTCAATATAAAATACACTATAGGCTCTCAGTTCGCGTCGCCTGTATTATATTCCTTCTCGGAAGTGAACTACATTTAGTCTTAATTGCTGTATTTTATTTGGGCGACTTTGTCATTTGTTAAATAGCTGGGCTTTGTTTATCATTAAAAGGATACCAAACTCTGTTTTGGCCTACTTACACATACTAAAAACGACTTTCCCCATCCAGTTCTCTAAAACAAAGTAATGCTTTGTAACTTATCGCCAACCCTCAAAAGTCTGGAGGAAATTTTGAAAACTTCTAAGAAATTCTGCTAAACGGGCAAGCGTGACCTACGCTTTTAGCAAGTTACACAGCACCTTTGGAAAAGACCACCCGTCAAGGATCACAACGTGCAATTTATGAGGTAGGAAGTATAATTTTTTTTCAGTTGGTTCCTGCTTTTATTTTGGAAGATTAACACTAAAGGTGCAAAGCAGGTGACAGAAAGTGGATTGGTTGACATCATCAATATAAGGTTTATCATCCTTACGGGACCATACAGGACCACGACGTCACGACGGGTTACAGTGCATCAAAAAGTTCCTGCAGTATCACTAATACGACTGACAACAGAGTTGAAAAGTGTATTACCGTTCAACTTTCATGAGAAAAAAACATTTAAAAAATGTTTTACATTTCAGTTACAAGTTTATTGTGGCATCTTTTTACTTTCCTAACCAAATTTCTTTCAATGATACTTCACAATATGAAATACACTCACCTCGGCTCATGTATGTTAAATTCGTCCTCGAAGGTTGATTGGACTTTATTGCCAAGTATTCGATTTTATCTAATTTTTTTACAAAATTAAATATTTTATGTCCTTAAATGTTTATATTATCGGAAACTAGAAACCCAAGTAAAATTTGAAATTTCGGATTTTACTTGTCTGATATTCATAATGATTGCCTCACAAGAATATTTCCCTTAAGTAAAATTTAGCGAAAAAGAAAAGAAAAGCACAGTAATAGAAAAACAACGGTATCGATAACAAGTTCGAATTTCATTTGATGATAATGTTCCAAGACATAATCTCAAAAAACTATTAATGTTCTAAAATATCATGATTTTATTTTGAATTCCTTTTGTAAACGGTGTTTAAGTCCTTGGATTTGGAAGCTTTACATAAATCTGGACAGCTATTTCTGAGATATAAACTTCAAAGTTAGAGAAATATAAACGTTTGTTCCAGGATCTTATAGGATCTGAGCAAGCAGGACACTGACCTTACCACCACTGGTACAGAACAAAAGATGTCGCTGAACCGCCAACACAAAATGATACCATAATCGGAAACGTAAAAAAATCCCTTAAGTTGCACTCTCCCTTAGGCTGCATCATGAGATGCTGCCCTAAAAGATTCATAAAGGACGATAGAGGTGTGTAACTGTCGTTATTGACAATATTTTGGTCTGACTGACACTTCTGTCAACTTTTGGTGTCTTGATCAATGTAACAGCTTTAAAGTAATAACGGTATTTTACTTGTACTCTGGCTTGTACTCAAGTTTTAGTGTTTGGTTCGTGATGACGCACATGTACTTTAAATGGATACACCTCTCCATGACCAAATCTATCACCATTCGCTTTCACTTGTCGTTTGTTACTTGTCTTGCTGGTACATTCGTATTGACGATAACACTCTTTCTAATTTCGACTAACATTTGCACCACACATACTAACACATACCCTAACACACTAAAAACAGCATGACTGAATCCAAATGACGATCTTGTGTGCATGCTGAATGCTGTTAACTGAGTTCCTCTGCAGATGCCATAACCAGGTGGAGCTTAGTAGTGGTTCCCTTGATCGATTACACCCATGGCATGGAGAAGGATTTTTCAATTACATTGATTATTTTAGTATCAAACGGAAAACAATTGATTTCTCAATTATTTGTAAATATTATTATACCACAATATTAACCTCGAATGGCAGATACAACCGTGTAATAACCCATAAAGTTATCTCACTAGTGAGATAATATTTTGGCGGGAAACCGAGGCCGGATTCAAAGCGGGCTTCAACAGTTGCGAGTCGCCGACTTTACCACTACACCACTCAGCGGCTGACGCCATCGAATGTGAAAATAGAGTACTTAAAGGACAATGCCACCCGATTTAATTAGTCTTTTTTGCCGTCTTAATCGGTCTATATCCACATCGCCTCGCGTACGGTCGACCTTACCTTGCCAAGAGGTGTCGCGTTAACCTGTGAGGACGTTAGCGACGTCAGTGGTTCATAAGCAGAGTGAATGCCGCTATGTTGCGGTGCATCATTCCCGCTTGTCCGAACTAAGCAGCTGCGAGGAAAGCGGTTATATCGTTTTTTTTTACTTCCTCGGGAGTCCAAAATGCTTAGGAAGTGGCTCATGGTAGTGAAGAATGAAATGTACGCTGTAAATAGCAAGTATGAGGCCGTGAAACATCTCCGTGTCTGTAGCCTGCAGACGTCGACTGTGCCTGACGAATGCCGGTTTACCAAATAACTCTATACGTTCCGTTGTCTGAGCTTGTTCACGGCGCCTCTCTAGTATTTCTTCATCACTGTATTCCTGTTCGAATTGATAGCCTGTAAAACTTAACGATCCACCTGCGAAGTCGGGACTGGTGAGCTCTAGCTCGTCCTAAGTCGGGATTGTGAGTTGTTGGCGTTTATTACTGAGCGTTCTGTTTCAAAATGAATTATTCTCGCCCTAACCAATACTTATATAAAACTGAAACAAAGCCTGTCTCATTAGATGCAATTTGTAATGCCTTTGGAGTGTTCGTGAGTGCAAATGACTTGAGAAGCCAGCAATGAATAAATCACTGAGTTACCGGCTTCGGGTGCAATAAAACTAATTGACGGGACCCCTAGGCCGTGTGAGCTCATGCTAATTAAGTGTTTGCTGGCAGAAACTGTTGTGAAACAACTCGATTTCCATCCCACGGTCAGGTGTTAGGGGAACCTTTATTTACATTTGCATTACTCATGTAATGATTGTCTATGTACAACTTCTGCCCTGACGGTGCTGTGGCCAAAGCGGAACCTATAGTGAATTCGCGGCCCCCGACGCGAGACTAAGTAGATTTGCAGTTTCGTGGCTATATTCACCAACATAGTCAGGTGCACATTACTTTGGCTCACTAGTAACTATTTTCTTGACTGGAAGTTTAGTTTCCACTGAACTTTGGCTGGTTTATGTTCGTGATGTCTGATCAGTTTCCGAGCCACTGGCGGGGAGTCAATCCGGCCGGCCGCGACGGGCCTGATCGGGCTCCGAGCCACTGGCCAGGCAAACAAGCGTTTTGTGTTTAGAACTCAAAAAATCACCAGTCTAAACAACACAGATCTAGGTTCTCCTGTCTGTATCTCACGGAAAATACTTCGAAATTATCTCCGAACAGACCCCATGCCAAACTCCTGCTACGGACCTTATTGGTCTGCTGAACTTTGTAGGCTACGGTGTGTCCAAATACCAATAAATCCGTAAGACCGAAATAAAACAACACGTTTTTATAAGAACTCGATGTATTTTTAAGGGTTTTACATCGAAGTTTGATGATTTATTGGTGTTAAACGATGACTTCAAGCGATAAGCTGACACACCAGTAACCCCTGTTGTGAACTGCTGAACACACTACGTGTGAAACCGATGACGTCATTGGATAATTTCGTCTGCCGTCAGGTGTCAGGTAACGCAACCGTACGTGTCGTTATGGAGTAGAACTACTCGATCTAAATTGATACAAATTAGGTTGTTTTTTGGGTGGCATGCTCCTTTAAATGAGCACGCGCAACAATCACATGTTCAGCAAAGGGCACTGCACCGACATTTATACGCTATGAAAAATAAGACGCATAATTTCCATAAAAACGATATTTTAATTCAGTGAAATTTTTCTCTCGTGTTCTCTCACTTGTAAATCACCGATCTCTTATTTGAATGCAGGTGTCGTGTGGTCGGGATCCTTTGACTTGATCATTATAGTCAGTTACTATTGGTAACCTACTTTAGCAGACGATATATTCCCGGTCGAAGCTTAGCGTGATAAAATGTGTAGTAAGCTATAATAGTTGCTAAACCTTAATTTATAGATTCACTTTATTTCTGTTTTGTTTTATTTTTCAATTGGTTTTGAGGAAAAGCATTATTTTTCAAAAATATCTCTGCTTTTCTTAAAAGGTCACGACCTCCGACCCCGGGCCTCTGACATAGATAGTCGTTACAAAGCCGAGGCGAGTCGTGAAAGGTAGATCGATTCATTGCAAGGTTTCTCGTTCAGTATGTGGTATAAATAGATTATTACATGTTCTCAGTCGTTNGTGTCGTTATGGAGTAGAACTACTCGATCTAAATTGATACAAATTAGGTTGTTTTTTGGGTGGCATGCTCCTTTAAATGAGCACGCGCAACAATCGCATGTTCAGCCAAGGGCATTGCACCGACATTTATACGCTATGAAAAATAAGACGCATAATTTCCATAAAAACGATATTTTAATTCTGTGAAATTTTTCTCTCGTGTTCTCTCACTTGTAAATCACCGATCTCTCATTTGAATGCAGGTGTCGTGTGGTCGGGATCCTTTGACTTGATCATTATAGTCAGTTACTAGTGGTAGCCTACTTTAGCAGACGATATATTCCCGGTCGAAGCTTAGCGTGATAAAATGTGTAGTAAGCTATAATAGTTGCTAAACCTTAATTTATAGATTCACTTTATTTCTGTTTTGTTTTATTTTTCAATTGGTTTTGAGGAAAAGCATTATTTCACAAAAAGATCTCTGCTTTTCTTAAAAGGTCACGACCTCCGACCCCGGGCCTCTGACTTAGAAAGTAGTTACAAAGCCGAGACGAGTCGTAAAAGGTAGATCGATTCATTGCAAGGTTTCTCGTTCAGTATGTGGTATAAATAGATTATTACATGTTCTCAGTCGTTATCCCCCTTATCTAGAGCCCTCGTGGATTTGTAGAATTATCACCCTCGGGGCCAACGCCCCTCGGGCAATAATTCTCCAAAATCCACTCGGGCTCTAGATAACGGGGGATAACGACTTCGCCATGTAATAATCTATATTTATTCCACGGTTTTGTTTATTTACTTGCTATACTCACACAACAACGATACGTTGCGACCCCTGGATTACCAAGACGGAAGAAGGAGAACGAAAGAAGAAGAATGACAAACGAAGACTAAAATTAAGAATGTAATATAATTTTGCTTGCGATTCATACTGAATCGATATAAATAAGGTAGAGCTCTATACTATGAAGGCTCACAAGTCTAAAGGCAAATCATCTGACAATTGAATATATTTCTAAAGGATCCTGTGAACCCCGAGGGTTCACAAATCCGACAGAAAGAAAAGATAGTTAGTTCGAAACTAGTCCGAAGGTCTATTATACCTGAAACCTGTGATTTAGCCATCGACAGGAAGCAGCAAGATTGTAGTGGTGGTAAACAAATATTTGAAAATGTAAATAAATGCAACATCTCTGCACATTGCCGAATATTGTTGTGATCCTCTCAGGGTTCCATAAAGTAGTTTCAAATAAGCACGTGCATATAAATACCCGAACTTTCTTCTCCAAACAAGTTTTCAAAATCTTGATACATGAAAGTTTTAACTTTTAGCTTCGGACTGGTGCGGACTTAAGAATTTATAGATTTTTGGACGTTTAAGCTTTCAGAACAATGAATACCTTGAATTCATACCTTCTGCTCACACTCTTTCTCACTCGTAGATTTCAATTCAGATCATACGATTTCATTGCCTGCCAGGGGTTGACTTCGTTTGAATTTTATTGTAGGTTTTTAGGGACTTCGCCAAATTTCTTCGAACCACTGGACCGACTAATATACCACTAGCATGCGGCATACAGGATTTGACGTCGCGAACAGTGGGATGAAACCACAGGACTACTTACACGAATGACACCATAGCCAAAAAGTATGGTGCCATTAAGCTGTAAACATCCTGGAAGTTACATGCTTTGACCGTATGTGCATTCTTGGACCCATCAATTCACACCTGGTTTCAGGGCATAATGAATTATTTCTCAAAAACCGTAAAATTTAGCTTAGGACATTAATGGTAAAACAATGGTATCAATAACAAGATCGAATTTAATTTAATGAAGGTGTTCCAGAAGTCATCTCAGAACTCTGTTAAAGTTGTAAAATATGCTCTTATCATTTTCGTTTTCTGAACGTTGTTTAAATCATAGTATTTGAAAGTTTTACATCAATGTGAACTGTCATTTCTGAGATACAAACGTTAGAGAAATGTAGACGTTCTTTTCTAGGGTCTTACAGGCTTCGAACAACAAAGACCATGGCCTTGCCACCACTGGCAGTGAATCAAAGATGTTGCTGAACCACGAACACAAAAGAACACCAGAGTGGAAAAGGTAAAAACGTCTTGCAAGCTGCTTCTTCCGTGAGGGCGCGCGCCATGAGTTGCTGTCTCACCGATTCATGAAAGACGACAGTGGCGTATAGCTTTTGTTATTTATAATATTTTAGTCTGGGTGGCACTTGCAGTTACAGTTCTCCACCTATGACAATTGTGTGATGTCCGGGTGGCGTCGATGTAAAATATTTTAAGTTTTGGCTGTATTTTACTTGTACTCTGGGTTGTACTCAGGTTTTAGTGTTTGGTTCGTGAAGACGCACATGTACATGTACTTTAAATGGATACACCTCTCCATCCACCAAATCTATCACCATTCGCTTGCACCACACGTTTGTTAATTGTCTTGTTCGTGTATTCGCGTTGACGCTGATTCTCTTTCTAATCCCGACTAACAATTACACTTACCTACTGACACAAGCCCAAACGTACCCAGAAAGACAGCATGAATAAATCCAAATAACGTAAAAGGTCACAAAACTTTTGTTAATACATGTATTTTGTCTATTGACTCGCCATACCCACACAACAGCGATACGCTGCAACCCACGGATAACCAAAACGGAAGAAGAAGCATGGAAGAAGAAAATTCACCACCGAATACTAAAGCTAAGAAGGAAATCTAATATTGCTTGCGAATCGTAATGCATTGGTATAAATAGGATAGCGCTCGATACTCCGAAGGTGTACAAGTTAGAAGGCAAATTATGCGACAAATGAAAACGTTTTCAAAAGGACCTTGAGTATCCCCGCCAGTGGCTCGGAAACTGATCAGACATCACGAATATAAACCAGACAAAGTTCAGTGGAAACTAAACTTCCAGTCAAGAAAATATTATATTAGTGAGCCAAAGTAATGTGCACCTGATTATGTTGGTGAATTAGCCACGAAACTGCAAATCTACTTACTCGTCGGGGGTCGCAAATTCAGGTTCCGCTTTGGCCACAGCAACGTCAGGCTAGAAGTTGTACATTGACAATCATTATTTGAGTAATGTAAATGTAAATAAAGATTCCCCTAACACCTGACCGTGGGATGGAAATCGAGTTGTTTCACAACAGTTTCTGCCAGCAACACTAAATTAGCATGAACTCACACGGCCTAGGTGTCCCGTCAATTAGCTTTATTGCACCTAAAGCCGGTAACGCAGTGATTTATTCATTGCTGGCTTCTCAAATCATTTGCACTCACGAACACTCCAAAGGCATTACAAATTGCATCTAATGAGACAGACTTTGTTTCAGTTTTATATAAGTATTGGTCAGGGTGAGATTAATTCATTTTGAAACAGAACGCTCAGTAATTAACGCCAACATGGCAACTCGCAATCCCGACTTAGGACGAGCTAGAGCTCATCAGTCCCGACTTCGCAGGTGGATCGTNTAGGACGAGCTAGAGCTCATCAGTCCCGACTTCGCAGGTGGATCGTTAAGTTTTACAGGCTATCAAATCGAACAGGAATACAGTGATGAAGAAATACTAGAGAGGCGCCGTGAACAAGATCCGACAACGGAACGTATGGAGTTATTTGGTAAGCCGGCGTTCGTCGGGCACTGTCGACGTCTGCAGGCCACAGACACGGAGATGTTTCACGGCCTCATACTTGCTATTTACAGCGTACATTTCATTCTTCCCTACCATGAGCCACTTCCTAAGCATTTCGGACTCTCGAGGAAGTAAAAAACGACATATTCGTTTTCCTCGCAGCTGCTTAGTTCGGACACGTAGGAACGATGCACCGCGACACAGCGGCATTCACTCTGCACATGAACCACTGACGTCGTTAGCGTCGTTTCTCACCTTCCTCACAGGTTAACGCGACACCTCTTGGTAAGGTAAGGTCGACCGTATGCGAGGTGATGTGGATATAGACCGATTAAGACGGCAAAAAAGACTAATTAAATCGGGTGGCATTCTCCTTTAAACTTATTTTATAACGTGTTATGACGTATGCTCAACAAAAGGAATGGTTACTGGCACTGAGTTTGAGTACAGACTACTAGATTCACACTTCCTCAATCAAACAGGTTGAGTTACTTGCAAAAATAATAATTAGACTTCTTCTTTGAAAAGTACTTTGTTTCCTTTTAGAATGGGAACCAGAAAATCATTGCTCTAACAAGCTAAGCGAAGAGGAATGTTGGAGATATGTATCACATTGCGGAGTTCGTATTAAGGCAAATTTGAATTGCTACAAAATGTGTAGCGGATGTGGCAATGACGGTAAAGAGCGTGAACTACTCTGATGCATGCTGTTCATAAATACCTGGGTTTGAGTGACAAGTATTATATGTTTGAACTTTAAAAAATTGATTTCCGGCACGTATTTGTGTTCCACAAGTGATTTAGATCACGTGTCGTGGAAAAGTTGATCCCACATTGTTTCTTGGTTAAATGGAGGGAGGGGGGGGGGGTGCCNCCGCCGGAATTCGAAGGAAGTGACAATTCGTTTTGTTTTTCAATCTAGTTGTACAACTCGCCGGGGATGCCGTGGCGGGTCATGTTGTGCATTACGTAGCGATAAGTGGTCCAGCCCGAGAATTCATTCGATGAAAGGAACATGGGTTTATAGTCAGTTATAAGTTGAACTGTTAGCGTTCAAATTGTTACTCCTACAAGTTTAAAGGCATATGAATTATAAAGCAAAAGAATGCCATTGATGGAACTTGTCCAAGAAGTTCAGGGCCACTCGACTAATCCGTGTACTTGATAATAAAGGTCGTCTTTGTTTGGGGCATATTCCGTTCTATGTTAGTACGATCTCGAGATAACTTTATCATTCAGTGATCGAACAAATAATGTTTTACTGGCAGGAGTGTCTAGTCTAAATTTCTTGGTAACCCTTAAAGATTTTAGCTACAGTATCAACTACGATAAAAACTTGAGGTTTTGAATAAAAATTCGAGTTTTTTAGTTCAGACTCGAACTGCAAGTTTAACAATGCGGGTGCTCGAAGTGCAAACATAGATCAGACAGTCATTCCATAAACCATACATGGTAGTACCACTCGACCTCTAAATATATTGAATTCTCACAAAGGTAGAATAGAAGATGTCAAAAAATAGTTACGATTTCAAGTACATAAGTCCTTGCCGAGGTATATTCTTTTCACTTTACATCTAATATATGAGTCTATGAATAACCACTCGAGTATAAAAAACGGTCTAATCCTAGTATGAACTTGTCAAAGCTGGCATTAAAGTCAAAATGTTGAGTCTGAACTCAAAAATTGGAGTTTTTAATAAATTGAGATTGTAGGGCAAATCGATGGTCATCAATGGTGAACTTCAAATTAGCTATACATGATAAAAACTTAGGGAATAACACGAGCTAAGTTTCACACGTTGTAAGATTTCATTAAATAAATGAAGGAATCGCCATTCAAGTTATCAATGTTGCGACAAATACCAAACTTTCTCGCAAGATCTCCATAAACCTTAAACTCTAATCAAACTTATTTTGATCCTCAACAGTGGCAGAACAAACAAAACAGAAACGCAGATATCTAGCTATATCCAAATGTCTACAAGTTTTGATTAGTCTATGATCTGAACATCTTAAAAGTGCAAGAGCTGTGATAAAACATTGTCGTCTGGACATTTCGCATATTCTTCTAGAATGAGTCTATTTTTAGCACTTTGTAAGAGTCTAATTTACTATGGCGTACTATTGAGTACAGAAATAAACTAGAATATGACAAAGTTTTTTCGAGTTCGAGAACAAACTAAAGGCCCTGATCTCATATCATCAAGTCAGTTACATGCAGTAACGGTTATTTGTCTTTTCAAAACGTGTTAATGAATACGATGGAACTTATAAATTTCGAAATCGGCGAAACAGCGATTACCACATTGTAGTCCTCTACCGAGTATCGAAATATATTTTCCCCCAAACATGATTGCTTTACGGTAAGACCGCGGAAGCTCATTGTATACCTTTCCATTTTCATTCACCGAACAAGGAGCTGAATGTGTCAATCAGGTATCAGATGACAGATGTTGGTCCAGTAAAGTCTTGGGAAAATGTGAGGCATCCGAGAATATCAGGGCTGTCTGCTACCGGTCTTGTAGCGGTTGTGGCGGTGATGCAGATAAAGGTAACCTTTTGTAATGTCTATTTTTAGCGAATATTAGCCACGATGATAATGATGACTCAGGTGTTTCTCAAGAAAACAAAAAGGGTATGGTGTTGCTGCTGCTGATGAGTTTGCTATTGGCGATGGTGGTTTTGGTAGTGACGACATCATTGCTGCCGTTAATATTGTTCCTTTAATGACAATGACTATGGTTGTGGCGATGATGGTGTTTGTTAATCTAAGTCTAGTGCATGCAGTTTTGAAATGAGTGCATCAACTCCATTGGTTTCAAAATATTTTATTTTCTACCTTGAACTGCTCATATACATGATGGTTTACAGTCTGCGCTGGGTTGACCAACGGAGTGGTAACATTTAGGTTCTCGGTTATACTGGTCAGTGCTCCTGTGCTGTTATTGTGAAGAGATTGAACTTTTCCTATCGTAATGGGGGCAGTTGGGAAACATGAGTTGCCCTTGCAGAATAACCTGATTTGGCGATCGTAGTCAAGAAACACCACCTCCTTTAAGTTTCAAAACTGAATGCAAACTTTCAAGACGTCAGAAGAATGGGGCAAATACAGTATGTCTACTGAGTTCTTGCATACATACGATTAGTCATATTTTTGTCTTAGGTAAAGAGTGTCTAGACACATCTAGTGTATGTAAAGCAAAGAAGTTGACTGGACTTTGTGATCATGAACCGGAGTCGATGCTGAAGCTGTGCAAGAAAACGTGCGGATTTTGTGACCAAGGCAATTATGTGGAGGCTGTGAAATTTTCGAGGTCACGGTATGTTTGTTTTGGCACTTTTCATGTTTTTTTAATGTTTATTACGAAATCTTCAGAATACAATGAATATACATAACCCAGAAAGCGCCAAGAGGCATTAGATATGGGTAAAAAATACAAAGAAGTCTATATACAATGATTATATACAAATACATAAATAAAAACTGATGTTAAGAATACAATAATATATGACAACGAATGAAAATAATTTATTTTCATACAGATGTATGAAATTCTATCCACTCACACAAAGAGATTTAATGTTATAAAGAAATTCTTATACTATTTCAAATAAAACCATATTTTTGTTTGAGTTAAGTTCTTGACATCCATATAGAAAGAAATTAATTTTGTTGTACAATTGCGGAATTTCAGAGTATTTTTTATAAACATTGGGGTATTGTTCGAGTGCCTGGAAGAGCTGTACCCTCTCCTCCTTGCATACCTCACAAGCAAAGAAAACATGAGGATATGTCTGGGTATCTCCACAGGAACACAGAGCCGAAATATTATTAAAATTATGTCTAAATTTCTCGTTGTTTAGGAATAGACCACATCTTGATCTGTATAGGGTTATTTCATGGTTGCGGGGAAGTTGGAATGATGTCAATGGGACTGGCAAGTCTGGAGTAGTGGTATGCATTTTAAAGTTATTTTTGAGAGTGACGATTGAAGTGCTTTCTTTTATTTTGAATGGTAAGGAATTCCAGTTGTCAATACAAGTTAATATCGTTGATCTTCTAAAGGCTTGGCTGATGGAGGCTGGAATAGTATACATATTGCTTTGCCGGAGTCCTGGTCTCGTGCTTGGTCTTTTGTAGGAGTCAAAGAGGATTTTGTTAGAGAAATTGTTTATGTTGGTTAAGACTTTGAATGTATACATGGACAGGTGGAGTTTACGACGGGTTGCTAGTTTGCTCCAGTGAAGACTATTTAGAACCTTGATTGTGTTGGACCCTTTGTATGCCCCAGTTATGGCTAAAGCTGCTTGGTATTGTAGTCTTTCTAATTGGAGAAGTATGCCAGCGTTTGCCGATTGGTAGATTATGTCACAGTAATCTAGATGTGGAAGTACAAAAGACTTGAACAGAGTTTCAAGATGCATGGAGTTGAGATGACGAGAGATAATTCTAATTGGATTAATTAATTTTTGTACTTTTTGAACGAGTTCGCGACAATGAGGAGTAAATGTAAGCTTATGGTCGAGTAGCAAGCCAAGATGTTTGTGCGTGAACTTATTGGGGATAACTTCCCCATTGAGTGATAATTCCAGTGTTGGATTTGTTTGGAAATGAGTATTATTAGACTTAGAAAATATAAGATCAACACTTTTTTCAGGTTTAAATTTCATCTTCCATTTGAGAGACCAGTCATAGAGTTTGTTAAGGTCAGTTTGCAATTGTAAGGAGTCATGGTGATGCTCTTTTGAGAATGGGTGGAATATTGCAGTGTCATCAGCATATAAGAATGTTTTAGAGCTTTTCATGGTAATCTGTATCTCTATCAATTCTCTTTGAACCAGATGTTTTCGGATGTCATGATTTGGATACCGCTGTCTTGTCTACCTATGTACCCTTATGTCATACACAGCAGGCGATTTGGCTATTTAACGAAAACGAAACTAGCGGTCCACTCAACTATAGGTATTCATCCCCGATGCATCGTATGTACATATATGTTCACTCACATTGCTTCTTAAAACAATCAAATGCAATTATCAATATCTCGCTCCCGTATTAGTACGTAATCCTTTGCAGTGCAAGGATTTTTGTATTATTGTATTTTGAGTTGCAATGATGAAATTAAGTAATTGGCAAGAACAAACACATACAACGCTGAAATCTAAACAAGAGTGTTTAACTGAGTGCGGGCAGATTTTGTCGCGATACACTTTTAACCGTCTCAAGTCGCCAGCTCAAGTACTCAGGAGATCAAAATTACGGAGCAAATGGCGAACATTTGCTTGGTGAATTTTCATCAATACGTTCTTTTCGCGTTTTACAAAGCGAAATGACATTGTCGAGGTGTATGAAAGGTTCTCTATCCGTCTCAGTTGTGAAGAAGCTTAGTTGTTTGATTAGCATAATAGAGTTGTAGATGGCCTACGTGCCCGCCATGTAGATTTCAAAATCAAAATCGAACGCTTTAAACCCTCAAGAATTATGTGGCTGCTTTCAAAATCGTCACTTATATTGGTCTACATGTTAAAACAGACAACGTGGAAATAACACAAAATCCGGTAAATGAACTGAAATTACATATACTTTTGACTAAAGTCCGATCTAATTCTGGATAAAGCTCAACAAAATTTTGACAGGTGTTCCAACTACGTTGTAAAAATGCCGAAATGTTATTGCGCAAGCCCTTTTCATATGAACCGTTAGGCATTCCACGAGTAGTTTACAATTTCAAAATGTCTGTCATGTTTCCCAGGTTGGGTTTTCCATTTAACCTGAAGGTGATTTCCAAAAAGATTATAAATTCAACACAAAAATTAGTCTACGCATGTTCAAGGAATTTCTATACTCAATAAATTGGATGATAATTTTACTTAATCACTAATTTGATGGGAATGACAATTTAAGATTTTTAAGAATCATTCTGCAAAAATTTCAAAAGAAATCGAAACATCCTTCTAGGGGTCTCTCATATACATCAAGAGCATAAACTTTGTTGATGTATTGGTTTCTTAATTTTTATCTTTAGGCCACTAAAGATTCACGAACAGAATGACACGTTTTTGCATACCGAAAACAGCAATAGGTAGATTGCACACTGAGAGAAATTGCATGATGGGATTAGAAAGTGATTCATTAGTACATGAGTAGATTTCAAACAATGATTTCGCTGCATCCACCAGGTGGCAGGACAGATAAATCTAGAAGCACTTTTCGTACTGTTGAACGTGGGTGACCTTAATAGCGCCTGACATATCCATATAACATTTCACGCAAATTATGTAGTGTTCACAGCTGACCATGTCAGAGATTTTTTCATACTGCAATTGATTTTAATTAAGGGTTCGAGACTTTACATGTACAAACGGAAAGCTCGAAAATTATGAAGACAAACGCCCACACCGAAGGAAAGGTGTCGATGTCGGAAATGCAGAAATCGCAATCGCACGGTGCGCTCCAAAGTTATCATTACCTTTGTGGCAAATTTTGACTCGCACCTTATTGTCAGCGGCATAGATTACGAGTTTAAAAGTGCTTTATATTATTTTCACAAATATTGTAACAGCGTAATTTAAAGACACATCTACTCTCCCTTACAAAATGATTTTTTAAGTTCATCGGAATATCTTAGTTCTTAGCCTGAAAGACGTAAGCTTTTAATCACAAAAGCATAAGATTTTGACAAACATTTAAGTATTTTGGAACAAGCTTTTTGGAACGGTCTTAAGTTTTCAGAATTCAAGTTTTCAAAAACTTAATTTTTTTCCAAAAACTTTTTCAAAATACTTACGTTTTTCAAAAACTTAAGCTTTCACAACTTAAGTTTTCAATGAACTAACTTTTAAAAGTTGAAGTTTCCCAAGAGCAATAAGTCTCAATTACACAAGTGTTCGACTTCCAATAAATTAAACAAGAGTGGAGTATAGTAACTACTTTAATGATGTTCATTTAACAAAAATAGAGTTCTGTTATCATTCCATTAACAATGATAAATTGCAGGTAAAATTAACTTGCTCAAAATACACTAGCGTTATATGATAAGAGGAACTAGAAACAATTGAAAAACCAGTTCTCTAAGTGTCATAGATACATTGTTGTGAAAACTAAATTAGGCTCATAACATAGTCACACATGCATCTTTCTCGGTTTATGACATTGTGTGAGAACTGAGGGATCGAAATGGAATGTTCATGTATATACAGAGAAAGCACTAATTACCAAACCATGAAACACACCTAAAAAGCAAAGTGATTACATGGCCAGGAAAGACTAACGAATGTAAATTCGTCTTCAGCACATGCTTTTTCTACTAAAATTACAGCAATGAGACCCGAAGTAACAAAATATATAAAACGCAAAAGTAAAGAATATCCTCAAAGCCTATTACAGAGAAGAGCATAAAATAAAACGTAACAGGTAACTGAAAGTTTGTGGGCAAGGGCCGCAGATTTGATTTTGGTTAAGCACTGTTAGATTTTTCCTGCAATTATTTGGCTGGAAATGGTACCTGTCATTATTTTCAACTGCAAATCGTACATGTATACACACCATGATGCCACCTAACAATTTTCACCTGATTAAGAGGTCTCCTTTCTAACCCGCAGATAAAAAATAGGCTTTTTCAACCAGTAAAAGTATATATTTTCTGAAAAAAAGATCAGGAAATAGAAAAATGTTTTACATGTATGTACCTTTACTATGACTACCTCGATACTTTTGTAAGTCATAATTTTGTTTTTAAGAAAGGTACATTCATAGCAAAATAACTCCTGGGTCTATTTTAATGAAGCATTTTTAATGAACACTTCAAATACCTGAAAATCTCTTTCCTGTCAGAACCTATGACAAATCAACTCGCAAAACGTCTTATTATTTTTAAAAAGCAGTCGTATTCATCATTGAACATCACGCAAAAACTAGGCCTTTATATTAAAAATCTTGATTTGCCGAAGTGGACAAAAACACGACAAAGTCCTTAGAGATGACGGCTTCAATGTCTTCCGTTAATTATTCAGTGACAACTTGTGTTCAGTCATTACGACCTTCACGCCCTAAGCCGCGTTCATGATTTCAACATTCTCTTGCAATGTCATCCGAATTCGTAGTTTGTAATTAACTGAATTTATTACAAAATCGTTTAATTAGCAAAGTCAATTTCCAATGCATCGAGTCCACCTAGGTAACAGGGGGAGTCAACATACATGTAAATTTGAACTCCGAGCATCCTTTTGTTTTTAAGAGATGACCATTCAGATTTTGTTGCTATCGGTTTAACGATTAGCATCATATAGAAATGGCAAGACTCAGAATGAAGTGACTTCCCATGTTGCATGTAATGAGTGTCAAGTAATAAATTGGACGTTACTGGAGCACAACGTCAGTTAGCACCTAACGCGGGCAGATCCAGAAACATGAACTGTTTCAAAAATGCTAAAACTGTCACTGGTGGGCAACTCGTGCATATGTCATCATTTCCTGGACAGAAAGATTTTGGCCATATTTCATAAAGTTCCACCTAAGAAATCTAGTTAAATAAGCTGCCACCAGGGGAATGGCAGTAGCCGAAATATTTAAACATTGACGTCGATCGATTTTACCACCATAGAACCTATTCACGCAAACAGGAGGTGCGTTCCAAAACGAGGCTCGCTACGATAGCTCTGTTAGCTTATCCGCGTAGTTGTACTCCGCGTTGCTGGAACAACTAGAAAAAATACGGAAATTCTGTATTACAATCCCTAAGGATGTTGGGATTTGGAAGCGTTGGGTTCTTGCCATACGCCGCGACGAAAGAAAATATGTACGTGTAAAATTTATAACTGTTTTCATATCATAATTTGGCGCATTTCGGACTGCCGGGTTACCGCCATAACGAGGACCGGAGAATCTTCGGCCAGCCAGGCTGTGTTTTCATGACGAAGCGCGATGCATTTTTCTTTACAAAAAGGACAGGGCCCTCAATCCCTCAATTTTGGGGCCAAATATCGGCCCTATTTCCCTCTCGAAAATATTGAAAAATCACGCGAAATTCCCAGCCACGAGGCCTACTGAAAAATCTCCTTTGTGATTGAAATTTTTTCTCCAACTGTTCAAATCACCTGTGACCACGGAGGTGACAATTTGAAAAAGTACAAAATCATAGGCGGATTTAGGGGGAGGTGGCAGCCCCCCCTTTGACTGCCGCAAGCAAAATAAACCAGCAAAACGCGAGGTGAAGCTGGAGGAAACTTGTACTGAGTTCGAGCTAGGACCGGTAGCGGACGAGGGGGAAAACGCGTTCCGTTTTATTTTTTTAGTCCAACGACATATTTCCTGAGCAGAAGGTATACATCCTCGGCGCCCGCAACTTCCAGGCCGCCTGCGTGCATACAATCGCGCAAGTTGCCCGGCTGCTTCTTCGAGGATGTCGGCCCCCCGCCCCTACGGTCACTAGGCCTATATGGTATCCTAGATCAGCCACTGAAAATCATGACACAGAGCTATGAGAGCTTGCAAAAGGGCGGGGTGCTATTGATGGTGATCGGGAGGTCAGTAGAGTTTTCAATGACCCGTCACTCGGCCAAACGTTGCCGCAGAAAGCCTCACACACATGAGGCACCTTTCCAAATGGAATGTGGTAGAAGTTTGGGGGGCTGGGGCATAGCCCCTTGGCTCCACTCTAAATCCGCCACTGTGTTCTGGTGTTCTGTCCATTGAACTGAAATTGAGCTCTAAAACGAGGTTATGCTTTGGGCGAAAGAATTAGGTGTTTTAATTCTAATATTCAACTTTGATCGAGATTGATATTTGAAAAATATAACACATGAAATAGACGTAATTATTAAAACCAAGAAAGCAGAATTGATGGTCATATAATTTTTATTTTCAACTGCGAGCCTATTATTTTATCGTAATCAAAATGTATATTTAATAACATCAAGTATTATTTCAGATCAATGACAAATCAATTGTTAGTCCTGATAGTGCCTACCTCACCAGGACCTAGGCTATGCTTGAAGCTAGTAATAGGCCTACTCTTGATTAATTAAACCAGATGAGACTAATTGCACTGCAGCAAAATGCTATGAGCCACCACTGTAAAATATATCTTCAACTCGTCAACAGTACGACCAGATGACCTCGTTCGTGTAGAAAGCATTTTTATGAAGGATTTATTAGAAGAAACGTAACCCTGCATTCAGCATGATACCTAATCCGTGACTACGATCGCCGCAATTTGGTCATGTTTACATTTCATTTTTTGAACCCAGTTTTCCGGAAAAAAACCTATATCCTTTCGTCAGACAACTCTTTGGTGCATTGACTTGTTCTTTAATTGTATTTTGCTAAGTGTCTGTGGTAAATTATTGACACATTTTTTAAGATTTAATATTCAGGTTGGACTCCAAAGACCGGCATTTAACTCAAGCTATGTAAATTTCCACTTTGTTTATGGCTGTGAGCCTCGCTTTGGATTTTAATGTCCGCCGCGTGAATAGAGTCTATAGGAACATATTTGCAAAAAAATTAAGGAGGTCAACTGATGAGCTTGAGGAGACAGCTGCATACTGCCTGTACTCAACGACTGCTAAAAACGTGACGTCATGCCTTTATATATCCTCTTGCTGGGAAAAATAAAAAGCACACTTTCTTTTTTATCTTCTTAGTCGGACAGCAAAATCATGGAAAATATTGTTTGAAATCACTAGCACCCAGCAAACTGGCCCCCAGAGCACCTCACAAATCGCTATAAAATCAATACACGAAATTAGGCAAAATTCACCGAATTTTGCATTACAATAATTTTTAATGGGAACGAATTTGAAAGTTAAAAATCGTCTATTCGATAGAAATTGTCAATGTCTACATAAACATCTTTTTATCGTTCAAGCTCATTAAAGCTGTTTTAAACTACTTCACGGAATGAACAATTTTGAACCAATAATAATATTCATATTCATCATACTCTAGCTTAAAAAAATAATGAACCAAAATATTGAAATAAACATTTTTACATCTCTCACGGGGATGCATGGACACTCAGTATTTTTCACGATCTCTAGAATTCCAAAAAATACAAAAATGCAATGGTCAAATTGGTTTTCTGCCACTGAAACAGAAATCAAACTGTTCACTAGGTATTTTTACGGTTTCTTCGTACACACTTTGAATTTTTGTTGACATCAAAACATTTTCCGTTGGCTTCCAATTCCACGTATTACGATCCGTCTAGTGCTTGTGTCTTCGTCGATTTTTCCCTTACTCTCCAAAAGACCATTCCTTGGCAAGACATACCGTATCACATTTCCCTTATCAACTGACAACACAAGAAGAGAAATTTGCGATTCTTCGCAAGGAAGTAAAGCTCAAACAATGCGTATTACATAGCAGAGTATGTATTCATTCTTCAAAAATTCACACAGAGAGGGTACTCTAATTTAACTGCAAACAGTTTCTAAAAATGATTCCGGACGGGAATGGTTACAAGTTTACTGGCAGTGGTGGTTTGAACATAATTATTCATGTGAAAAGTGTACCAACACTTTCCTATTTGATCTTAGTATTGATTGTTTTGCCATGTGAAATATATGAGGCCATTTAACAATTGCCTAATCTCAAGGCTGGTGTTGATGATGGCGTTATTTTTGAAATGCTGAAGTGCACTGAGGTAACGATAGTGCCAGTTTTGCATCAGTTATTTAATGCAATTTTTCATTCTGAGTATTATCCCCGGACATGGTGTGACGCAATGCTTACTCAAGTACATAAACAAGGTAATACCGATTCTCCAAAATAACTATAGAGGTGTTTTCCTGTTGTCTGTTTTGGGAAAGCTTTTTTTCCAAACTTTTTAATAATAGTCTTTATTGCTAGGCTGAAAATAATGATGAATTTTTATGAGTGTCCAGATAGCTTTAGAAAGAGCTACTCTATGACTAACCAAGTTTTTACATTTCAAACTATGTGTCATAAGTATTTGAATCGGCAAGGTGGGATATTTTACTGTACCCTTGTAGATGTCTCGAAGGCATTCGATCGAATCCCTCATAATTTACTCTTCCCTAGATTGAAAAATATTGATGTGCATGGTCAGCTCTCTTTATGGCGACTTGGGCACTTGTTTGAAAACTCACGATGGTCTTGCGGAGTTCTTTGATTGTATTGTTGGCACGCCCCAGGGTTGCATGATCACCCCAAAATTATTTGCGTTGTATCATGGTTTTATGTTCCACTACCGCCGTCAACTTACAACGTATGCTAAATTGTTTGGCAGAATTTTGCGAATCGTGGGGCAAGCAAGGAAACTTGAAGAAAACCAAGGTGGTCGTTTTCAGAAATTTCGCTCCCCTTGGACGATATGGGAAATGGTTTTACAGTGGGACTCTGGTCGATGTGGTATCTCATTAAAAATACCTTAGACAAATCATTAACCCCCAAAAGTATACGCCTACTGAGACTTTTTGTTAGCGAGCTTGATACTGGTACGTTAGTAATTTCGGGACATTCTCTTTTCTTCTGGTGTGCAGGAATGAAGTAACAAATCAAGAGACATAACAAATAAACAAAAAACGTAGCTATATTTCGTGACTAATTCATGTCACAGGCAGTGAATGGAATCTAAATACACTAAGCGAAATGAACTGTGAATTGCACGTGAAAGCATACAAGCAGGGAGTGTGAATGTCATTAACAAGCGGTAGAAAGCCCGCAACTCAAAACAAAGCTAGCGTGTGATACACAACTTTGAGCTGTTCATTCAACACGAACTTGGCTTCGCAGTCCCGTCCAGTAAGTAGATTTGCAAGTTCGCGGCGAATTCACCAAATTATCCACGTGCACAGTATTTCTTTGGTTCACTAGTCTAGTCTGTTCGTGACTGAAATTTAGTTTTCAACTTTGGCAGCCGACTAACCTAGCTGGATTATGTTCAGTTCGGCAGCGAAGGGTCAGATCGCGTTCCGAGCCACTGAGTTTCAATGAGCGTTTTGTGTTTATAAAAGACGACATTCGAAAGTCTAAAATTTCAACTCACGGCTATGCCCTCCTCATGGTCTGTATTTCACGGAAGAATAATTCTAATTTATCACCAGACACCAAACTTGCTGCGACCGATTTCGGTAAGTTGGCTTATTAGCCCAGCGGAACGATCAAAATTTCTATGAAGGCGTAACAGCGAAATAAATTGACTCGTTTGTTTAGAAACTCAGTGTACTTGTGTTTTGCATCGAATTTTGATGATTTTTTGGTGTATAACGATGAATGCAAGCGATAAGCTGCCACCAATAAAAATGTCGCGAACTGCTGAGCAGACCGTGTTAGAACCTGTGACGACATTGGTTAAATTTAGCACCTCCGTCTGCCTTCTGGTGTCCGGTAAAAGAACTGAACTTGTTCTTATGGAGTGGAAATATTCGTTATAAGCTGATACAAACTACGTTTTTGGTGGCATTCTCCTTTAAGCTGGTCAGATATTCCATTAACATAAATGAGTCAACAGGTTAAAGTTACATGTAAGTCTAATTTCTCTGAAAGTCGACCGTTTTTCTCCACTCGAAGATTTTTGGTGAATGTATTTCATACAAAACACATCTGCTTCACGATATTTGTTGATAGTCGTTTGCAAATTGTACTTTTAAATATCGTCTGGCGTTAGGCGCACTGTTTACAAACTAATCGCTGGATTATGTGAGCTTATAAGCTGAAATGAGACAATGAGAGAGATAGAATGTGTAAACGTTGGTTTGCCACGGTCAAACCGATAACGACTAGCTTTTATCCCGACTTTCCGATCGGTCAGTCGGGATACTCATTCCACAGCGCCTACATGTATGCGTAACGACATGAACGTAACGTGAAAGGAATGTTGTATTCTACAACATTCTCATGCAAAAACACACCAGAATATTTTGAGGTACGAGAAACTATTATTTATCTATTTATTTATTTATTTATCATCACTATATCACTGGGTATTCTTTTTGATCCTCTTGCTTATAATGCAATGCGTGTACACATGTTTTTTGTTGTTCTTGATGTATCTAAATTGACTTATAAGTCCTGTGGTGGGATGTGTTCATGTTTTCTTGTCCGAAGCATTTGTCACTATAATAAAAATATTTACCGACTTGCTTTACTTACAACCAGGAAAATGTAGCCTTTGGCCTTTGATGAAAACAAAGCATGTCTATACACTTAAGCAGCAGTCAGTTCGACTTCTTTGAGCGCTCACACATAGGGGCGGAGAATTTGAAAACTGCATTGGGATAAAAGAATTTTAAATATATTTCTTAATTTATATGCACATGTAAAGCCCTCCACGTTGACCGCTGTATAATGCAGCAGTTACAAATACATGTACCGGTACACATTAGCCCTTTCATCATCTACATCTATCACAAACCACCCATTTGCCCTGTGCGTAGATCTAACTGATTGGAGGTTGTAGGCTTGAGGACGGCAGCTGGGGCCATGACCTTTTTAAAAGACTCGGACACCTGGCGTGCACTAAGTAGACGCTAGGGCCTACGCCAGGACCTAGCTAAAACCTAGTCAAAGTCACGTGTTATCATTTAAAGTACATGGCAATATCTCACGTAATCTCCCGAAGTCTTGCTTTTTAGCGAGATCCTCGTTAATTACTGAACGGGGGGCTGATTGTACAGAGGATGCATGAGGTTTTGGATGGCAATTGTTGCTGTGACTGACCGTTGTTGAGTCTTTCAAGGAATTCTCGTGAGATGTGGCAGAGCCGCAATTGAGGTAAACTTGGTGCATTCTGTAATGACACGAAGGCATATATTTAGTAGTCTTTTTAATCTGTTTGCGTGGCTCTGGCTTATATTGATCATATAGGTAGAGCATAGGCAACAGCTGACTGGCCAATGTCTGGTAAAGCATAACAAAGGGCCCCTTCTCTGCTTACCGTACAGCAGCAGCTCTCAGAGCGTTTATTCGTGAAAGATCGTGTGAATATTTTTTGTTAACCTAGGCTGTGAAGTTGAGTGGACATCACTCCATTCTAATCACTATGTTACATGACAAGATTCAAAAGCGGAACAAAGTACAGTAATACAAAACAAGTCCCAGTGTTCAAAGTTATGTGAACAAAGTCAGTGCAAACTTGGACGTTTTTAGACAAGTCAAGTACGATCGATTTTAACATCAAAAGTCGTGGAGGGACACTTTTTTTCTTTTTTCATTTTTTTTAACATTTAATCATCCATAAGTAGCGTGAGACATATACTAAATTTAAAGGGAATATACACATTCATACATTCATTCGCTCTGGGGGCCTACATCTTAGTTGTAACCTCAGTCAACGAAACAAAAGAACCATAGGAGACCATCTCTTATGAAATTCCAAAAGTTTACAATTTTTGGCAAAAATGTATTTTTCAATTTTGAAGTATTCATATATCTCTGCCTTGAGATGTTCAATACAGGGTAAGCGTTTTTCTAACCTACATGTACGACGATATATATGATATTTACCCAATATCAATACTAGATTTATTACTTTTGATTCAGAATGCTTACCAAAAAGGATATCGATGATGGCAAGATTTAAGGTTATATTTAGTATTTGGTCGATCCATCGAAATAATGCCGACCAAAAGGTACACACAACATGACGTGACCAGTAGAGATGAATTAAGTCCTCTGGTTCCTTTTTACAAAAGGTGCACAATTGCGAGTAAGTAACTCCAAATTTATGGAGAAAAGTGTTTGTACTTAAAATTCTATGAGTCAATCTAATTTGAAACCATTCTAATTTCGTATCAGATGTGAAGTCTACAGAACAACAGTAGGTTTTTCTCCACCATTCATCAGATAATTGCAAATTCAACACCATCTCCCACTTTAACTCAAATTTTGGTTTTCCATATAGCTGATAAACTAAAGTATCATAGATAAATTTATTTGGCTTTTGGCAAAATAGGGTGTTATAGAATACCTGTAGAAAATTTGGTAAAGTAACTTGAAAGACGGAACCTTTACTATCTCTTAGATATGATCGTAATATACTCCTAACACCAAGGTATTCATTGAAGGGTGGATAAAAATCATGTACTTTACAGAAAGTTTCATAATTCATAAACGTCCTATTAGAGTCTAAAAAGTCATAAATAAATACAATATTTTTCTCATACCACCTTCTATAGTATAAATGTCTTTTACCTGCCAAAATATTAGAGTTGTACCACAAAGGTTCATATATGATATTTTGTCTTTTTATAGGAAATTTACTCAAAAAATTTTTAATGTAAGAGAATATCTCTTTCCAGGACAAATTTGAAATATTTTGGACCAGATCTCATAAAATGTTGTGCCAAAGCACAAGTAGTTACGATGGGTATTAAAAAAGTTATTTTGTTTGGGACAAAATATCCATTCACAACTCTTCACTACATGAATTTATTTTACGAAACCATGGAATATTTAAAGATTTGATGAAATAGCTAATGTGTATCATTTTACAGCCTCCATGCGTGAAATTTTGAATAACAGTAGTTCGACCAATTTTATCGTTTTTACCATCCCATAAAAATTATAGAAAAGTGTTTCTAGTCTTTGAATCGTTTCCTGTAACGGGGAAGGTAATGCAATAAACAAATGAATTAGTTTGGAAATCATAAATTATTTTATTACAGTTATTTTTCCCAGGGGAGTCAAAATTCTTTTGGCCTACGTCCTGAAACCACCTTCAATTTCACTGATCTTTTCTTCATAATTTAATGTGGTTATTTCAGGCAGCTCAAGACTAAATTTAATACCAAGTGTGGTGAAATATTTTTTTCTCCAAAGTAGCTCTCTCTCAGGGCATAACCTTATGTCACTGTATTCGATAGACCCTATCAATACACATTCTGTTTTTTGCTAAATTAGGTTTTAGTCCAGAGAACTTGAAAATTGGTCTAAAAGATTCAGGGTTTCATTCAGAGAGTCGCTAGACCCATTAACAGTTAAGAATGTATCATCGGCATACGGCATTATTTTACGAGATCTGCTCCCAATACAAATGCCATTATTTTTTGAATTCTGACGGACCATAATTGCCATGATCTCTGCGCACAGAATGAAGAGATATGGAGAAATCGGATCCCCCTGTCGACACCCGCGCGCAATCGCAAAATATTCTGACGTGAAATTATGTTGTATAACCGAAAGACGTGAGACCTCATTTAGAAGATGAATCCAATCAATAAAATTTTCACTACAATTAAAGAATTTGAGAACTTTACAAATCAAATTCCACGAAATAGAATCAAAAGCCTTCTCAAAGTCAACAAGTACTAAAAGGCCTGGAATGTTAATATCTTCTGTACAATGGATCAAATCATCAATATTCCTAGTGTTTTCCCCTATATGTCTACCCTTGATAAAACCCCTCCGATGTTCATGTAGTGGTGTACTAACTATCAGTTTCAATCTTTGCGCGAGACAACCTGACAAAATCTTATAACTGGTATTGAGTAATGAGATGGGACGCCAGTTTGTCAGGTACTCTCTCGTTTTTTTACCCTTAGGCAGAAGAGAAATCACCCCTTGATTTTGACTTACAGGCAATCTAACTTTAGAAAAACTATCATTAAACGAACGAACCAAAAATACTGAAAGATCAGTCCAAAAACATTTGTAAAATTCAGCTGAGAAGCCGTCCGGGCCTGGTGATTTATTGTTTTTCATGAACTTAACTACCGAACAGGCTTCACTTGTAGAAATTGGTTCATCGAGCAGAGTTCTCTATATCACTTAACTTTTTAACATTATCATAAATTAAAACATCCCAGTTGACACCCTCAGTGACATCGTCTCTATTTTGGTACAACATTTTATAGGAATTTGATACCTCCAAGAGTAGCTGAGATTGGTGTGTAACCGTTTCCCCATTGGGCATATTTAATTTGGTATTTAATATAGTTTCACTTTTCAAGATTAGAAAAATATTTTGACAGCTTTTCCCCGTGCTCAATCTAGCGCGCTCTTGTTCTTATCATAGCTCCTCTCATGATATCTTCTCTCAGACGGCGTAGTTCTTCAAAAAAATGAATCAAACAATTTTTCAAAAACAGCAGAATTATGTCGAAAAGTACACTAATTTGTGTTTCTAAAGTTTTTATACAGTGATCAGTTTCTTTCTTTTTCTTTTTACTAAATTTTATTATTTGACTGCGAATGTTGAGTAGGAGCATTTCAAAAAACAACGAATCGTCTATATTTAACAACAAATCCGCATCGGGAATTTCGGTTATCCTGCTTCTCGTGTAAGGCAAAGCCGCGTATTTGATTTTAGTTTCTTTAATAACATTTTTCATTAGTTCTACATAGTGTGCATCTTTAAGTAGAGAATTATTAAATCGCCAAAGACCCGAACCTCTAGCAAAATTTCCAATTTTCAGTTCGAGTGTAACAGAAGAATGGTCGGTCCTATATCCAGGATTCATTTTAACCTGTTCCACAATATTAGACATTTCGTCTGAAACAAGAAAAAGTTTAGGCGTGCTTTCTTGATCGGATTCGTCTTTTGCCACGTAAATACTTTCTTATTGGGATTGGCTTGTCTCCATGAGTCAATGAGGTTAAAATGAGAACAAATATTAAGAACTTCTTTTCTTGCGTTTGGATTATTTAAACGCACATACGCAAAACAATCTTTTTCAAAGTCTTGGACTAAATTCCAGTCGCCACATATTATAGCAAAGTCGGTATCAAGACTAGACAGGGAATCTCAAATTGATTTATAGAAATTTGGTTCGTCAGAATTCGGGCCATAAAGGTTTATAAGAGAAATTTTAATTTTTGTTTCAACAAAAATATTCAATAGCAAAAAGTTACTCTTTTGGTCTCGCTTTTCACCAATGACTTCGAATTCAAAATTATTATTGAATAGTATACAAACTCCCCTTGAATTACTAACCCCACAGCTTAAATATACATCATATTCCCACATTGCTCTAATTATATTCTTTTCTGAGTCCAAAAAGTGTGTATCTTGTAAACAATAAATTGAAAAGTTTTTTCTACGAATAAAGTCAAAGACATCTTTGCGTTTTGAAACATCCCTCAGACACCGTGGAGGGACACTTGTCTGCAGATGTATTTAAGTCGTTCAACAAAAATGGGGTGTGAATTCGAACTTTTTAACAATTTAAAAATTGATCCAGCAACTCCTCGGCTTTGCATCGCCTTAACTATCCTCGAGTTAACGAAAGTCGCAGGCGACCAAAACGTGGTTTATCTCAAACGATAATTAATCGTAATTGATTTTAGCTCGTACAGTCTTTGAAGTTTCTGTCTATAGACACCGAATTAAAGTATACCATGGTCTCATGCGAAATCGTATATGAACAATTTGAGTGCATAGATAGGGTGAAAATTTTTGGTCAACCCAGTTGGCTACTGTTGTAGTTTGCTTGCTTTACTTGAACATACATGTACACGGAACATGCTGTTACGCAATAACATTCATACCTTTTTGATTTAGGTTTTGCAAAGATGAACTACAATCTAAGCATGTAGACAGATGTAAAGACTTTTTTAACGACGGTCAGTGTCCGCGAAATCAATGGGTGCGTGATAACTGTAAAAGAACCTGCGGAAGATGTGTTGAATGTGAGTAAATTCCGTTAAATTTTCATAGTGAGTCCATGTTATCGAAATTGGGAAATCAAAACTCAGGCCAGTCTGATGCTTTAGGTCAACATATAAAACATGTTTTTATGGTTTGTAGTGCAAAACAATTGCACACAAATTATTGAATGAATTAGTGTGCTGTTTGTGTGTTCGTGGATAGCATTTTACTTATTTCCCAATTTATGCATGACTTGCTAAAAGGCCGGTACAGTGTTTAGGTCATGGTAAATCTTGAATAATCTTCCAATTCAATATTAGTGCCGTGCTTTTTACTTTAGAAAATTGAATTTTGATCCGTGTCCTGTGTTCTCAGTTGATCTCTTTGACTAATTTATAACAGCAAGGTAATGTTCGCTTCAGAGAATGCATAGAGTTGGCGTATATCAAATACAGCAAAACCCTCTAACTAGGTGACTTAAATTAAGTCTAGCTCTCAGCTACATGTGGGCAGCATTAGTACCCATGGCCGGCTTCCTGGATGATGAGAAGATGGTCGTATTAGACACCAAAAAATTACAAAAACTATTGGGAGAAGTTCTATTGACAAAGCATAGAACTCTAGGGATGCTACCTGTATGCCAACTCGGTCACACACGGCTATGGTTGCACCGCGAATGCGTAAGAGATTATTGCATTCGTCTGTTGCAGTGTCAGTTTTGCTATGGTATATAAGTAAAGGTGAATTTTTTTGTTTTGTACAAATGATATATGTTTAGTTCTGTTGCCACCGGAGACTTTGTCCGAACAAATGGCTCCTATACTTTAGTAATATTTTGCCGTCTAAAAGCGCCGAACATGGTTTCCAGAAAAACTGTCCGCTTCCTTAGTGTCACTAAAACGAATGCCAGCTCCGTAGTATTTCAACCTAATTGCAAGAAATAATTAATCACTGAAATAACTATAACGTTGCACATCTGAAGCGTGGTAATTGACATTCTATGCTTAGAGTTATGTTGTACAAGGCAACTCGCATGAAACCTAAGCAGATGTAAGGCGGCTGAAAAAAACCCAGCCAAATAGTGTATTCTCATTCAAAATACAACAACACCTCGAGTAATTTCGTGAAGGTCCTAGCCAAATCCTAAAGTTTTTGAACTCTACCCACCTGTTGCGGAAGCGCCCGTGGCGTACATGAGAACAATCAGACCATATTTGACTTTACATCAAGGGCATGACCAGCTGCAAAACGTCCTAAAGAATAATTTAGGACATGAAAATCGGTCACATTCCTTTAAAAAGAAACCGTTCTTTCTAACTAAAGAGATCATTATGTTCTAAATTAACCTTAGCTATGTAACTACTTTCTGAATATAATACAAAATCGTTCAACTGCCACTCGACCTTCCTGGTAATGTCTCCCTTCTCAAATTCGTTAATTTAACTTGACATCGGACAACGTCGCTGTCGCCGGTGAGCTCCCTCCTCAACTCCCTCCCAAGCTCTCTCCATCCGTCCCTCCTCCTATCTCTCTCCCTCAGGGACTCCCTCCCTCGATCTCTATCTCCCTCCACCCTTNATGTCTGGTAAAGCATAACAAAGGGCCCCTTCTCTGCTTACCGTACAGCAGCAGCTCTCAGAGCGTTTATTCGTGAAGGATCGTGTGAATATTTTTTGTTAACCTAGGCTGTGAAGTTGAGTGGACATCACTCCATTCTAATCACTATGTTACATGACAAGATTCAAAAGCGGAACAAAGTACAGTAATACAAAACAAGTCCCAGTGTTCAGAGTTATGTGAACAAAGTCAGTGCAAACTTGGACGTTTTTAGACAAGTCAAGTACGATCGATTTTAACATCAAAAGTCGTGGAGGGACACTTTTTTTCTTTTTTTCTTTTTTTTAACATTTAATCATCCATAAGTAGCGTGAGACATATACTAAATTTAAAGGGAATATACACATTCATACATTCATTCACTCCGGGGGCCTAAATCTTAGTTGTAACCTCAGTCAACGAAACAAAAGAACCATAGGAGATCATCTCTTATGAAATTCCAAAAGTTCACAATTTTTGGCAAAAATGTATTTTTCAATTTTGAAGTATTCATATATCTCTGCCTTGAGATGTTCAATACAGGGTAAGCGTTTTTCTAACCAACATGTACGACGATATATATGATATTTACCCAATATCAATACTAGATTTATTACTTTTGATTCAGAATGCTTACCAAAAAGGATATCGATGATGGCAAGATTTAAGGTTATATTTAGTATTTGGTCGATCCATCGAAATAATGCCGACCAAAAGGTACACACAACATGACGTGACCAGTAGAGATGAATTAAGTCCTCTGGTTCCTTTTTACAAAAGGTGCACAATTGCGAGTAAGTAACTCCAAATTTATGGAGAAAAGTGTTTGTACTTAAAATTCTATGAGTCAATCTAATTTGAAACCATTCTAATTTCGTATCAGATGTGAAGTCTACAGAACAACAGTAGGTTTTTCTCCACCATTCATCAGATAATTGCAAATTCAACACCATCTCCCACTTTAACTCAAATTTTGGTTTTCCATATAGCTGATAAACTAAAGTATCATAGATAAATTTATTTGGCTTTTGGCAAAATAGGGTGTTATAGAATACCTGTAGAAAATTTGGTAAAGTAACTTGAAAGACGGAACCTTTACTATCTCTTAGATATGATCGTAATATACTCCTAACACCAAGGTATTCATTGAAGGGTGGATAAAAATCATGTACTTTACAGAAAGTTTCATAATTCATAAACGTCCTATTAGAGTCTAAAAAGTCATAAATAAATACAATATTTTTCTCATACCACCTTCTATAGTATAAATGTCTTTTACCTGCCAAAATATTAGAGTTGTACCACAAAGGTTCATATATGATATTTTGTCTTTTTATAGGAAATTTACTCAAAAAATTTTTAATGTAAGAGAATATCTCTTTCCAGGACAAATTTGAAATATTTTGGACCAGATCTCATAAAATGTTGTGCCAAAGCACAAGTAGTTACGATGGGTATTAAAAAAGTTATTTTGTTTGGGACAAAATATCCATTCACAACTCTTCACTACATGAATTTATTTTACGAAACCATGGAATATTTAAAGATTTGATGAAATAGCTAATGTGTATCATTTTACAGCCTCCATGCGTGAAATTTTGAATAACCGTAGTTCGACCAATTTTATCGTTTTTACCATCCCATAAAAATTATAGAAAAGTGTTTCTAGTCTTTGAATCGTTTCCTGTAACGGGGAAGGTAATGCAATAAACAAATAAATTAGTTTGGAAATCATAAATTATTTTATTACAGTTATTTTTCCCAGGGGAGTCAAAATTCTTTTGGCCCACGTCCTGAAACCACCTTCAATTTCACTGATCTTTTCTTCATAATTTAATGTGGTTATTTCAGGCAGCTCAAGACTAAATTTAATACCAAGTGTGGTGAAATATTTATTTCTCCAAAGTAGCTCTCTCTCAGGGCATAACCTTATGTCACTGTATTTCATAGACCCTATCAATACACATTCTGTTTTTTGCTAAATTAGGTTTTAGTCCAGAGAACTTGAAAAATTGGTCTAAAAGATTCAGGGTTTCATTCAGAGAGTCGCTAGACCCATTAAGAGTTAAGACTGTATCATCGGCATACGGCATTATTTTACAAGATCAGCTCCCAATACAAATGCCATTAATTTTCGAATTCTGACGGACCATAATTGCCATGATCTCTGCGCACAGAATGAAGTGATATGGAGAAATCGGATCCCCCTGTCGACACCCGCGCCCAATCGCAAAATATTCTGACTTGAAATTATGTTGTATAACAGAAAGACGTGAGACCTGATTTAGAAGATGAATCCAATCAATAAAATTTTCACTACAATTAAAGAATTTGAGAACTTTATGAATGAAATTCCACGAAATACATGTAGAATCAAAAGCCTTCTCAAAGTCAACAAGTACTAAAAGGCCTGGAGTGTTAAAATCTTCTGTACAATGGATCAAATCATAAATATTCCTAGTGCTTTCCCCTATATGTCTACCCTTGATAAAACCCCTCTGATTTTCATGTACTAGTGTACTAATTATCAGTTTCAATCTTTGTGCGAGACAACCTGACAAAATCTTATAACTGGTATTGAGTAATGAGATGGGAGGCCAGTTTTTCAGGTACTCTCTCGGTTTTTTACCCTTAGGCAGAAGAGAAATCACCCCTTGATTTTGACTTACAGGCAATCTACCTTTAGAAAAACTATCATTAAGCGAACGAACCAAAAATACTGAAAGATCAGTCCAAAACGTAAAATTCAGCTGAGAAGCCGTCCGGGCCTGGTGATTTATTGTTTTTCATGAACTTAACTACCGAACAGGCTTCAGTTGTAGAAATTGCTGCATCGAGCAAAGAGTTCTCTATATCACTTAACTTTTTAACATTATCATAAATTAAAACATCCCAGTTGACATCCTCAGTGACATCGTCTCTATTTTGGTACAACATTTTATAGGAATTTGATACCTCCAAGAGTAGCTGAGATTGGTGTGTAACCGTTTCCCCATTGGGCATATTTAATTTGGTAATATTTTTATTAATATAGTTTCTCTTTTCAAGATTAGAAAAATATTTTGACAGCTTTTCCCCGTGCTCAATCTAGCGCGCTCTTGTTCTTATCATAGCTCCTCTCATGATATCTTCTCTCAGACGGCGTAGTTCTTCAAAAAAATTTATCAAACAATTTTTCAAAAACAGCAGAATTATGTCGAAAAGTACACTAATTTGTGTTTCTAAAGTTTTTATACAGTGATCAGTTTCTTTCTTTTTCTTTTTACTAAATTTTATTATTTGACTGCGAATGTTGAGTAGGAGCATTTCAAAAAACAACGAATCGTCTATATTTAACAACAAATCCGCATCGGGAATTTCGGTTATCCTGCTTCTCGTGTAAGGCAAAGCCGCGTATTTGATTTTAGTTTCTTTAATAACATTTTTCATTAGTTCTACATAGTGTGCATCTTTAAGTAGAGAATTATTAAATCGCCAAAGACCCGAACCTCTAGCAAAATTTCCAATTTTCAGTTCGAGTGTAACAGAAGAATGGTCGGTCCTATATCCAGGATTCATTTTAACCTGTTCCACAATATTAGACATTTCGTCTGAAACAAGAAAAAGTTTAGGCGTGCTTTCTTGATCGGATTCGTCTTTTGCCACGTAAATACTTTCTTATTGGGATTGGCTTGTCTCCATGAGTCAATGAGGTTAAAATGAGAACAAATATTAAGAACTTCTTTTCTTGCGTTTGGATTATTTAAACGCACATACGCAAAACAATCTTTTTCAAAGTCTTGGACTAAATTCCAGTCGCCACATATTATAGCAAAGTCGGTATCAAGACTAGACAGGGAATCTCAAATTGATTTATAGAAATTTGGTTCGTCAGAATTCGGGCCATAAAGGTTTATAAGAGAAATTTTAATTTTTGTTTCAACAAAAATATTCAATAGCAAAAAGTTACTCTTTTGGTCTCGCTTTTCACCAATGACTTCGAATTCAAAATTATTATTGAATAGTATACAAACTCCCCTTGAATTACTAACCCCACAGCTTAAATATACATCATATTCCCACATTGCTCTAATTATATTCTTTTCTGAGTCCAAAAAGTGTGTATCTTGTAAACAATAAATTGAAAAGTTTTTTCTACGAATAAAGTCAAAGACATCTTTGCGTTTTGAAACATCCCTCAGACACCGTGGAGGGACACTTGTCTGCAGATGTATTTAAGTCGTTCAACAAAAATGGGGTGTGAATTCGAACTTTTTAACAATTTAAAAATTGATCCAGCAACTCCTCGGCTTTGCATCGCCTTAACTATCCTCGAGTTAACGAAAGTCGCAGGCGACCAAAACGTGGTTTATCTCAAACGATAATTAATCGTAATTGATTTTAGCTCGTACAGTCTTTGAAGTTTCTGTCTATAGACACCGAATTAAAGTATACCATGGTCTCATGCGAAATCGTATATGAACAATTTGAGTGCATAGATAGGGTGAAAATTTTTGGTCAACCCAGTTGGCTACTGTTGTAGTTTGCTTGCTTTACTTGAACATACATGTACACGGAACATGCTGTTACGCAATAACATTCATACCTTTTTGATTTAGGTTTTGCAAAGATGAACTACAATCTAAGCATGTAGACAGATGTAAAGACTTTTTTAACGACGGTCAGTGTTCGCGAAATCAATGGGTGCGTGATAACTGTAAAAGAACCTGCGGAAGATGTGTTGAATGTGAGTAAATTCCGTTAAATTTTCATAGTGAGTCCATGTCATCGAAATTGGGAAATCAAAACTCAGGCCAGTGTGCTGCTTTAAGTTAACATATAAAACATGTTTTTATGGTTTGTAGTGCAAAACAATTGCAAACAAATTATTGAATGAATTAGTGTGCTGTTTGTGTGTTCGTGGATAGCATTTTACTTATTTCCCAATTTATGCATG
>NMRA01000072.1:2633-13741 GCA_002633005.1 Phoronis australis | reverse complement strand
AATTGAACTGAACACTGAACTGATTTATTCTACATATCATCACAATATATATACACACAACTACATAACAACATATGATGGGTTACCTATGACACACTTCCTGTACTAGGAATCGCATGACATAATACCAATTAAACTACTGAACTCATAAACAATAACAACCTACAAACATCCTGTTATTGTGTGACTAAGTACACAACAGCCAGCATGCTTGTTTACGAGTTCTCAGAGACTCCACTGGGGGCGCCAGTATGCTTGTGACGTCAGTGGACAAAAGGGGAATTGGCCAACATTCACCATTCTGCGGGAGAAACGGTGTTTTGTTCAATTACTTTTGACACGCACTGTTAAACAAGCACTAATACGCAAAGGAATTTCCCAACCTCAAACTTCACTCTATTACGAGTGGTTAGCCAATGACAAGTCATAGCAGTCCCGAGGTAATGTGGGTATGTGTGTGTGCGTGCCTGATCAACAGGTGGCGCCAGCGAGCTCACTTACCGTGTTGGGATTTGTTAAATTCCTAGCGTCTGTCAACCAGCTACTTAGGTGATTATACGTGCTCCTCCTAAGAACAACAGAGCAATACAAGATGAACCATTATAGCAAACGCTTTCTGTTATAGACACTGCACTCTCAACCACATGGATATATATATTCGTTTTCTAAAGAGAACAGACTAAACCAACCACTAACCAACACAGCTCGTGGAATGGGAATGTTAGATCGCATTTGGCGAGTTGGCGTTGCATTAAGCAACAACCCTTGTGACTGTTAGCATGAGTTTGTTAGAATGTTTACAGCTCTGTGAGCTGTGTTCCTGCATGTGTCAACTGTGCTGTTACTAGCCTGCTCAAGAACTAGCTAAGAAAGTCATTTAGTGCAACAGACTTAAACCTATGAGAGATGATTCAACACAAATAACAATATGCGACTGCAAATATTGGTGACATTCTACAAATCTGCGTTTATCCAAAGTGAAACCATCTATTGTGAGTATTCAGTGCAAAGTAGGGACAATTTGTCTCATAGCCTGCATTTTTGTGGCTTTTAAAGACTGCTTCCAACCTCAACCACATTTTATTTCGTAATTTAACTACGTCCACCTCTTCTATACAAAACGAGGGCTATCCAGACAGATGCCTTTCGCAACATCAAATCTCTAGTGCTCAACACTGACGTGCTATTAAAGCTTTCTCACCATGTAGACAGTATACTGAATAGAATACCAATGCATAGTGGTGTTGTTGATAGCTCTTCGANGTACATTGCAACACTTGTGACATTCTTTGCTTATTTTGTGTAGCTGAATCATGCTTTTTATTGCATCTGAGGTTATGATGTCGACCAAACTCAGTGTCGTCAAGAAGCTGCGAAGGGGAGCTGCAATTTGGCATCAGCGGTTTTACGAAAATGGATGGAAAAGCGTTGTGCCAAAACCTGCCGGCTGTGCAACGGAGATATAGGTTTGTGTCGAGTGTAATTAACATTTGTGATATCCTTTCGCGTTTCAATGTCTTTTTTTCAACAAACAAAAATCTTTTCTGAATCCTGGATGAGTGAAAACTTTTAAGTGGTGTTTTATCAGTTATGCACTTTTATAAAAATTGTCATTTTATGCTTTGAGCACATACATGTCTTTCAAATTTGAAAACTAGGGCGACTTTTCGCTATCATTACGCATTGAAACATGTACATTGTATATTGTTAGCCCTCAGTCGACGAAGATATCAACCATCAATGTCTATCTTTTGTCGTCATTCTATGCGAAGTCCCGTTATTCAGTCGTCGCTCTTGGTCGTGGGGATGTTGATGAAATTTCATTCAAGGGTATTTAGTATCTCTTAGGCAGTGACTGTTATCAGATTATGCAAGTTACCCTTGCTGCGCTATCAGTAATTTTGGAGGTGTACATTTCCGAGTGATTTTTCACTAAAAACGATTGATTTGCCATTACCGAGTGGATTTTCGGATGCAATCGGCTACTGCAGCATTCCCGTAAATTTGACCGCTTGGGTTTCATTTAGAGGCATTTCAGCATTCTGGGGATGGCGTTCCTTTGTGACATATTAACAGAAAATTCCAGGATTTCGTTGAAACCTGACGTATTGGTATGTGAATGCATTTAGCCGGGACCAGTAAATTTTCAGGTAGATTAGTTAATGTAGAATCTCTAGTACTTACAGTGTACATGTATGTTATCCGGTTGTACATTTGTACGTGCATGTATGCTCGATCGGATTTTTGAGAAATTGGGACAAGCGTTCAGGAGATTACCAGCGTGGTGAATGCAACTTTCCAGTTTGCCCTGCTTTCATACATGTAGCTACGGGAACCGCTGTCCAGCATTTTAATGAAAAAAGATGACGGTTGGAGATTTGATTGAGGGTTTCAATGAAGTTTGAAAAAACAGTATGCTTTGCTAAATACGACGAGGTTACTATTCTGAACTAACTTTATTCCGTTGTTCTCAATTTTCGAATAACCTGACTTTGATTCCAAAAGTCCCCATGCACACATGTTTAAAAACAGAAAAAATTGAGGAAACCAATGTTAATAAAGTCTGTATTCGTCCATCACATTTCCTATCAGAAGCGCACAAGAGTAAATGAAATAAATGTTGAACATGTCGCCAACCTTCTCCCTCTGTCCGACTTCAGTACCTCGTCTGACCGGTGTCGGGCGTCCGCTGGTGTATCTCCCTAAGATGGATGGACAATATTTTCATACGAGCTTGTCGATGTGTTCTTTTATTTATTTTCATCAAATTTAGCATACAGTTGTGTATTAATAAGACATCACCTTCCCGTTTTCGAACGGATTTGAGGTATTTTGCGTCACTTAGTGGCCATGTTTAGTGTCAGTCTATTTCTGACCTCCGCCCGTCCACCAAAAAGGACATACATGTAAAAAGGATGATTATGAAAATTGGGATACATGTTCTTCTTTGAATAGGACACCGGAATTTGATTATGGACGGCTTCGACTACTGTGCTTTCTGGTGACACTTTCGTTTTTTGTGTCCATGGCTCTTTATCCAAAATTCCCTGTAGGATCTTTATCAAATTGGCCAAGTGTTTTTGTGAAGTTTAAAACGGACGACGGAAATCTAGGATGAATTCGACTACCGTTTTGCCCCATAAAGTCACTTTTAGTTTTCCTCTTTCACTTTAAATTTCCTTGTCGGATTTTATGAAATTTGGATTAAATTTACTATTACGTCTTCCTGTTTTCAAATGTATTTGGCGTAGTCCACGCATCCTAGTGTTGGCATTTAATACTTTGGGTGTGTTTTTGTGTTCGCTTCTCTATCACCTAAACCATTTAAAGGATGGTTACGTTAATATGCCTACTGGGAAGAGGGGAACTGCGACTACTGTAGCACCCTCAGCGGGCATTTTTTCCCTTTTCCGTCCGTGGCACTTTCTCCTAAACCTTTTGCAAGATTTTTGTTATATTTGGGCGGTTCATTTGTAGGGAGCTTGCCATCGTACGATGACGACTTTCTGACTGACCCGACTACCGCTGCGACCCCTAACGTTAGTTCTTCTCTTTTTCCGACTTTTTTAACGAAATTTAGGGAAAAGGTTTCTCTTAAAGGAGGCGATAACACNTGCAACAGTTTTTCTAAAGCCTTGCAGGATCTTTGTGAAATTTGGCACTTGTATATCCGTGAACCTGACAATGGATGACAAAAACATTTGGACGTATTTGACTAGACATGTGCCTCTGTGCTTCCCAGGGCCAGTTTTAATTTTTACGATCTTGGCAAGCGCATTCCTATAGAAAGGACATTCCTGACTTGTTATGCTGAGGCTATTTTAAGTTTAAAAGCATTGCTCTCGTATTTGTGATCTTTGTAAAGCACGTGGTGGGTGCATATCGACGCTCGTGTTGCTTTTGTTATTATACACCTCAACAGGAAGACTGCAGGGTTCCAGAACCATACCATCCTATGACTCCAGTACGTGGTGATGCAGATTACTACATGTAATTTTATATTTGTGAATCAACAAACTTGTCCTTTTTCTAAGGCGTTTTGACATCCTAGTCGTTGAATTGCCCCGTCTCTGTACATGTAAGTCTAGTCATTTTCAGTAAGGATACTCCTTCACTGACATCATCAAATAGACTTTCAGCCCTAATGCGTGTATTCAATCACTGTAAAGACATTTCTGGTGTACTTTGGTATTTCAAGACGGTTTGGCGGAGGCCAACTGGTAATGTTCAGCTCGAGCGTGACTGCTTACGCGCTCGAGTCATGTCTTAAGGCGAGTTTACAGCAGAACTAAACGACTTTATACTTGCGAGAAAAAAGAATTCGCAACAAGAATACCCCAAAACACGTGACTAAAAAGTAAAGTGTTGCAGAAGTATGTTCTAGACCTTAGTCTGCTAGCGTAAGCTAGGAAAATGGTGTTTACTGAAGTGGGTGTTTGATGAAGTCATTGCTTCTGTTGCATTTGACTATTTTGCCGAGGGTGCATAACTATTGAATTCCTTCAATTTTTACAGTTGCTTGCTGTCTTCTGTTGGGATTTTCATTGTCATCAAAAACTTCTAGATATGTGACTCATTTTGATATTTTACACATTAGACAGAACCCTGCTCTCAAAGCTGGCGATAAGCACGTCGATGCAGCCGCATACAACAACGCGTTTAAGCGTCGTGAATGGGCGTGCCAGCAAGGACTGCTCCCATCTAACCAATCTTCGACAGTCGAAGGACCAGCGTAACCCTGACCGCAAATGCAAAGAGTGGTCAGCAGGTGGTCATTGTGGGAATAACTTCATGGAAAAAAACTGCGTGAAGACGTGCACTTGTGAAACATGTAAGGCTGTGAGGGTAACATGTCTAGAAATACTGTTGTAATCTGTTTCGTTTCTGCGACAAACAATTATGTTTCCAATTCTCCAATTAAAGGTCTATGGTGCGAGTTATATAAAAAAACTCTTAACTCGTTTTTTGTGCAATGACGTAAAGTTCAAAAAATTATTAACTTTGAACAAGTGCCAAAAAACGAGAAAATTCATTTAAATACTACGAACTTATGGAATGTTTACAAGGATCAAAATGGATTAAAAGACAAAAGATATTACAACAACTCATGCAGAGCCACAGAGTTCAACAGAAATTCAAATGGCGAAGACTCGTAGTGTGCAGCCGAAGGCGAGACACGTTCGTCCTACTCTACGAGATTCGGAAAAAAACGAATTTGTACAAAATGAGGCATTGGCAACAAACCTTGTACCTAAGCGACTCGCTTGAAAGGTGTGGAACAATGAGAACAAGGTTGAATGTTCAAACTCGTGAAGATTTTCCAAAGCTTTCGTTAGACAAGTAAGTGTGCTGTTTGTAAAATGTTCAGGTACTCCTATACATGCTTAATGCACTTACTGGGTAAGAGACCTCAGTGTGCTTACATTAGACCGGAATGATTTTGAAGAGAGGCGATTTGATGAGGTGTTCAGTTTTTGTCCCGCGATTTGTTGTCATAGAATTACTCCCACTTCTAATACTATCTAATGGTAATGCACGCTGGCCCAAATTAGTAATTTATACTTGCAAGTGTTATGTTTCAACAAATAAAAACAGTGCAGCAGTTGGTGTAAAGCATTGTCCTGAGGGAGAGGTCAGTAGTTTGTAGGACGTGTTATTGACAAGCTGCCCACTCTCCCTCACCTGGTCATGCCTGTAGGTTTATTAGAAAGCTAATCCACCTTTTGGTCACAGTGAGTAAAATTAATGGCAAGTCCTGCCTTCCGTTCAGTAACGCTAGGACCTCGCAAATAAACAAGACTTCGCGAGATTACGTAATATATTGATGTGCATTTCAAATGAAATCACGTGACGACTTTGGCTAGATTTTAGCTAAGTCTTAGCGTAGGTCCTAGCGTTACTGAACGCACGCCTGGTCTACATGGTTATACTTCAGAATATCTAATTAGTTTTGCTTTACTTTTTCGATTGATGAGAATACTGAGCAACTACACATGTCCCTGCAACTGTAAGTTGATCTCTTTTGATTTGTTAAGTTTCAAAAGAGTAGGCGTGCCAAACGGAATGTTATTCAATTATTGATAGCCACTTTTCTCTGTATTTCTATTTTAGACTGTGCAGGTTAGGAGAAAATGGTTACTTGCAGCCTTCAAGGTTGAAGCACATTACTGGAACCCACAACCTCAGAAAAGTAGCCAATTAAGTCGCATGATCTGTAAGTTTGCTCATGTCATGGAAATGCTTAATTTTCGACTTTTTTATCAAACACACAGATTAGGCTCCAATGTTATTTTCTAAATTTCTTTAAGTTGGTGTCTGGTTAGAATGATCCTACATGAGTTAGAAATTTTACCTACTGGTCAATCAAAATTGTTTTAAGCTTAGAGGTAAGATAAATTGACTCAAAGTACATTTTAAAATATTGTGATTGTTCCTGGTAAAATGAGTCAAATAGCAGTATTTAACCCCTTCCTCGTCATCTCTACTTTAGGAACGCGTGGTTTAGACGAACCTCTTATATATTTAACTTTTTCGGAGGAATCCCAGACTGGTCATAGAAACAAATCGTCTGAAGAAACCTTGAGGTATTGTTCCATTATATTCCTTTGGTATGTCATGGAGAGACATTTCACACTTTATTCAACACACAACCCGCAATCGTAGCCAGAAAAAGGTATCACTGTTTTAATTTTTTTTTGTATGTCTGTGTTGTGAATAGGTCAGGATTGTACCACTATGTCTTTCGATATTTGATTGTAATTTGGTACAGGTGCATAATTTTTATAGTCATGACAGGTGAACTTAAAATAACCTCATTGAATTGCAGAGGGCTGGGTCTTTATGAAAAACGAAAGGATGTTCTCAAATGTTTAGGAGAAAAACAGTACTCCATTGCCTACAGTACACAGTCTTTACTAAGAGAGAAGAAAACAGTATTTGATCAATGTGGTTATATGAATGTTTTTATTCAATTCAAAAACCTCAAACTCAAGAGGAGTAGCTATAACATTAGGCACGACTGGAATGGAAATAAATTAATTTTGGTGTCAGAGATTGGCTGTGGGTTTGTTAAAAGGTAGCTATGCTTTGAACGTGTGGTAGATGGAGAGAGAATGATTAAATCCAGTAATTAATTTATTATATGGTAACCACTAATTAGTCAAGGGAAACCTGTTGTTAAGTAACAAACTTCAAAAGGAGTAACTCAGCTAGCGCCATCTATTAAAGATTACTTCAACCAATCAACCAAAAGAATCAAACGTCTTATCTGCTATCCAAGCTGAAGTACTCTCCACTTATAGGATGACAGTCCTGTTGATGAATCTTTGAACTACACAAACTGTATTGCGACATTGTACTTGCTGGTGACGCAACATTTGCAGACAGTTTCTTCTACCCACGATTCTTCTTGCTGGTCACAGTCTCTGGTGACGCAACACTTCTGGCAGCATCTTTCTACCCACGATGCAAATGACAAGCTTTTAGTTAACTTCCTGTTCGTTAACCCTTGATCTTCTCCAGAATCTTCCAAGAGATGGCTGTGTTGTACAATTTCCTCTGTACACTGTAGCAAGTCTCTGTGCTTCGACTACTATAGCTCATCTGAATATCTTCTGGATTTTAGCCCATATTATAACATGATACTTATTTAGTTATTGGCTAATAAAAATCACATGATCATATCCAATATTATTATTGGCTGTTACAATTTGTTCTCAGAAATTTCCAGAATCTTTAGATTGCTTTGACCACAGAACCAAAGTTGTAAACACCATCTAAAAATACGTTTTGACGTTAAGGCACATGTCAACAAGTTTGACCCCATGAATTACTTAAGCACATAACTTTGGGCAACTTAAAATGGTTCAATTCTTACTAATTACTTAATCAATATTTATTCTGGCAAATAAGCCCCTCCACAAAAAATAATTCTTAAGGTTTTCTCATAATGGAAGACTTAAATAGTGATTAACACTTAGATCTATTACCCAATGTCCAAGAATCTTCATTACTCTAACCTACTCAGGTAATCAGCACCAACATTTTCTGAGCCTTTGATAGCTTCAGCTTTAAATCGTTTGTTTTGCGAAAACAAGACCCACCTAATTATGATGCCTCCATTGATTAACTTACTTTTTTGAATGTAAGCCAGTGGTTGACGGTCAGTGCGGTCGACACATCAATTGGATGGTTTGAATTTGTCATTAACTAGCACATTGGCTACATTTTGCAAGTGTCTCGGCCTCCAAGTGGATGAAACAAATACTACACGGTTGGAAGTAACACTGATAGTGATGACGTGTTCCTCCAAATCAAAGTCGGTCTTGGGCACAAACTCTTTTAGGTTTTCAGGGTGGATTTTGATACTCAGTTGTATAGTACGACGCATGTAAACTTCACTGTAAGATTGGAGTTGGAGTCAACGAAATTTAGTGCTGTTTGGTAGAGTAACTGCAATTTAAGTGATAGCTATTTCTAAACTCATTTTTCTTGTCAAGTTTACCAAATCCACCAGTAAAAGTCTTGCATGAATTGAATACGATACTCTTTAGATTTGTATAGCAGACTCGTAATAATAAAATTAAATGAAATGCTGCCTGTTAAAGACTAGATAAAGGGGGACTTCAAATGGTTAAAAGGCATACTTTCAACAAAACTTTAAAACTCGCCATGGCCCGAATATGTCTTGAAAGTCTCAAAGTGGTCATCTAATATACTCGCTCTACCCGTTCTGAGATAGTTTTGCTTCATTCAGTCGAAGTTAACTCTAATTGATTATTCCTTCTGGCGCTACGTGTTTGGAAGTATGACATCTTTCTATAAGAAAGGAATTGTTACAAGTAAAGAGGTCTTTTTGAACCAAGCTTTGTGGTTTAATAGTAACTTGGGATCGGGGACACAAGTTTTTTGTAAAAGTCTTGGTGTGTAAAACGCTTAAGATTTATTAGAGATGCGTACAGTATACCTCTGGTGGCAATTTTGTTAATTTAGACCATATGATAAATGGGTTTGATGTAAAAACCAGTTTTTGTAGAAGATAAGGGTGTTGTTTCTGTTCTAAAATGGTTTCAAAAAGTCTATTTCAAAGTAAATGTTAAAGTATCAACGTCTATTCTCCCTCTATGCTTTTAGCAATTACTCACGGAAAGATGTTAATGGTTGTAGACATATTTGTTCTATCTTTAACGACATTAAGAAACTTTCTAAGTCATTGTGTAAATGGAAAACAGAGTTAGGAGTTAGTTTAGATTGGAAGAAATTATATCCTTTGCCTTATGAAATTACAAAGGATCCCAACATTAGATGTTTCCAATTTAAAATACTTCTCAGAATTATTGCAACTAATACTTCTTTAGTCAAAATCCAAGTTAGGGTTTCTAATTTTTCTTCCTTTTGTAATGAGTTTCTAGCGAAGCGGTCGCACTTTTAGGAATACCTCTCTGTTCAAGATTTTTTGTAGGAATTTATAAATTTACTTCAAAAGTGCCTCATTCATCTTTCCTCTTGCAAACGTTTTAGTCTAGTGGGCTTAACGAGACATATGATTTTGTATTTAACAATATGCTATTATTACCCAAATAGTACATTTGCAAGAGCTGTCATAAAACATACCTCATATTCACAGGTTTGTTATACATAATTAGATGTATGAGTACTATAATGCTGAAAAATTAATTGTAAATCAAAATTTTGTATTCGACAGCTTCTTTGGGAAATGGGAAAATGTTATTTTTTACGTACGTTAACGCCATGTAGCAGTTGTTTAATTTATACGAGATACGAGAAGTGTCTCCTCAAAGGCGTGCACGCGTGAATGAAGGGATATAATTGTTTGTTTGTTTGTTTTGTACTTGTTTATCAATGATAATAAATATCTGGAAAAAGTTGTCACTGTGTTCCGTTTAAAGTATTTGAACTTGTCTTGTTTAAATATGTTCAATTTGTGGTAGGGGATTCATCCAGGACTTTGAAAATAGAGCGTCCCAATATTCAGTGTCCGTGATTCCGACGACGTATTACCCCCACGACCGTTCACCAGCTACCCCCACACGTTGATTTTTTTACAAAAACGCGCGTAGACCAAGGCTTTTACATGTTCGTTTTCAAAATTATTTTATCCCCCTGTAGCCAGATTTTCTACTAAAAACTGTTTAGACCTACTTTTCTGTGTTAACTTGTGAATGCTGACGCTAGATGTCAGATAAAAGCCAACATTCAAGGATATCTGATATTTTGGAAGCACTCGTTTTGCCCTGTAAACTTGTGTTCGTGACAAAGTATGTCTGGAAGGGCCTGATCGCTTACTCGAATTCCGAGAAGTGTACTTAAGATAAAAGCGAGATCATACCACCGATAATACAAAGCTAAAGTACTCAGTCACCTGATAAGTAACCTGGTCAATCTTTATCAATATTCGAGCCCAACGTTTACTATAAAATACAATATATAATTTCCCCAGGTAATGATTTCATCTAATTCTAAAGGTAATAGTTAGACTGTTCAGCTCGTACGGGGAACAATATCGTCATGTCATCAAAACGATCAGTAATCCAATAAATTACTTATCTAAGACGAATTTCTCTTCTTCGAAGCAGTTTTGATCGCGCAGAATACATGTGTACAGACAGTAGATCGACCTCATACTTACCTAGTGTTCTATTGAGTTACAAAGAGTATGTTTGAATGTTTTTTACGCAGATTCACACTGTTTTAAAATCGAATCATATGACTTTAATTGTAATAGGTTTCTGTGTGGACACACGTTGTACACTATTCGTAGGACCATGAAACTTTACGCGCCTCGAATCAACTGACATCGGGGGCCGGTCTCCAATCTCCGTACTCAGACTCGAATCATGCTCAAACTCGCACTTCATACTCAACTCGAGTACAGACTCAGCTTTGGTGTATTCAATGTCATACTAGAAAAATCTGTACTCGAAATTTCAAGCACATACTCAGTTTTCGAGTGGACTCGAACTGAAGTGTATCTCATCTATATTTCGAGTACGATTTTGAGTAAAAATTTGGAGTCTATGCTAAAATTTCAAGTTTGGTATGGCAGTGTGCTTGAAATCGTACTCGAAAATAAATACGAGCCAGAGAAC
>NMRA01000719.1:123741-183465 GCA_002633005.1 Phoronis australis | reverse complement strand
ACACGTGTCGAATTTACATGCGCAACTATAAATTTTGCTCAAACGTAGGCAAAAACGTAAAAGTTTCAAAGGGACATTTTCGTTTTCACAGACAAAATGCATTTTTGAGATTAGAGACCTGTCATAAATTCTACCCAGCTATTTTCAAAAATAATTCAAGTGTCTTCAGCAACGTATGAAGTCACTGAGAATATAACTCATAATTTGTCAATACACACACAAACTTAGTACAATTTATTGTTAAACCGTAACGTGCTAACAAGTTCATCACGTAGTTCTATGTTTTGGTTTAAGCCTTAAGTAATTATTAGTGAAACGTACTTGAGCTAGCTGCATCACTTTCTTTATCTAAGGTTATGGACGTCGGGCGATCATTGGTGGCGGAGACGGGGGGGAGGGGTGGCCCTTTTTCAGAACGGCCATATTTACAAGCAACTCTACGTATTTCAAGTCTTGTGGTTTCACCATATAGCCGGTTTATTTGTTTTACATCTCGTCAAATCTTAAAGCCTCATTTCGCTATGATTAGTTAGAATTGGGCCCCTGATTTTTATAAAATCGGTCTTAAAATATTCTTTTCATAGCCGGTTAAGCTCACATGTACAATACAGCCAATGAAATCTTTTTGTCTCAAAATTTCTACATGCCCTCTTCAAAAGATCAAAATTTTTGACTCTATGATGAAAACAATTCTATGTATTTTTCTCATTTTCAGTTTGCCTTTTTTTCAGGAAGACTATGACAGAGAAGGTATTCCTTGGTCATATACATCTTTTGTTGACAATCGACCGTGTCTAGAGCTGCTGGAGGGAACCCCTGGAATATTTGCGCTGCTGAATGAAGTAAAATTGCGTTCCTTGATTAATGTTTTTGATGTATATGTGTTTTGCTACACGTACAGACCTGCAGTTGTTTTAAGATGTCACGCGTGTTGGATATGCCTGCATCATACAGTCAAATGTTAGAAATTTTTGGTCTGTAGCTTTTTTACAATTACTTCATTTCCACCTGTAAATGTAGTCTTTGACTGACTTCTACTTGAGGCCAAAGCGTGATCGTTATGACAAAAGACCAAAGCCAAAACCCTCAAGTCCTTGCTTCACATTAATATCACTGAACATTTCTATTAATTGGTAATGCTGTTAAAATAGATGGCGATCATTGATTCACTTAAACGTCTTCTCTAGGAGTGCCAGTTGAACCGGCCATCCTCCGACGACAACTTGGTGCACCGAGTGACCTCCACACTCCAGTCTAACGCTTGCCTCTGCAAGTCAAAGCCTGCCCTCAGCCATGTATCGTTTGTCATTACCCATTATGCTGAGCTTGTGCAATACAGTATCGAAGGTGTGCTTGATAAGAACAAAGACAATGTGCCCACCGAACTTGTGGATTTGTTGACTTCCAGTACAAACCCATTTGTGGCCGGGCTGTTCTCAAACATCGCACTGGAACAACCGGGGCGCAAGAAAAAGACCGTTTTATCAAAGTTTAAAGTGAGTTGTGAATACTTCGAAACAATTTGTTTAGATCAAAAGTTGTGAATTGGTGTTAGATCAATAAGGTTATGCAAAAAAATAAATTGTGATTTTTTTCAGGAAACATTGATGACCTCTAGTCTAAGTTGCACAATTAGGAAATTGTGTGAAAATGGCAATTTGAAACTATAGCAACATATTTCCAAGGTAACAAGTTGCTTACAAAGAGAGCTGCGTTGTCTTCCAAATGTAATGGAATTTTGATAAGTGTAACCGATCCATTTGGCATGTCACTAGAATTTAATGGGTAAATTAGAACACAAGGTAGACTGTTATATATTGTGGTGAGCCTGTGATGTAGACATTTTGCTTATCATGTCTACCTTTACCTGCTGGCACTGCTGCATTTCATTGGTCAGTATGGGAAGACGGTATTTCACTGCAGCAAAAGTCGACCTACAGGTTAATGTATTTACAGCTCCTGAGATTGCTTGTGCGTGTGTTGTATGGTATGTATACTGTTAGCAGTGATCTGTTGGTATTTTGCAACAGTTGTCTTCTCATCAACAGCATGTCTCTCAGTTTAAAGGGACATTCTCGACGAGAAAAGTAATAAATGGAATGCATTTTACTCTAACACACAGTAGCAGCCAAAGGCTCTACGGCTTAGCCAAAACTCACGCAATAATGAGCAGAGTGTTTTAAATGTATAGTATAAGTAACCGGTTTTGATTTCAGCGAATGTCTGGCAGACTACGACGAGAAATGGAAACTTGTAATCAAATAATGATAACACAATGGATTTTGGAGTTTTATAGCTTTGGTCAAAGCTAATAACTTACAGATATATATTGATAACGCCACAAAAAGATAATGTCCATTTAGTATATCAAAAGCTCAGCTTGCATTTGGGTGTCTTCTGTTTTGTTTGAGTACTCGTCAAGGACACGCGATCGCATCTGTAACATATAGTTTTCTTTGGATTGTTTATCAAACTGCATGAAGGCACTATTCATACAGAATTGCAGTCATTTGCTGTGTAACCTCTGACCCTATTGTATTTAATACAGAGCTGTATGGACCAGTTGATGTCTACTCTGAGCAACACTACGGCACACTATGTACGATGTATCAAACCCAACACCAAGTCACAACCAGACTGGTTTGATGATGAATACGTCATGTCTCAGCTGAAAGCATGCGGCGTTACAGAAACTGTGGAAATTGGTCGACAAGCCTATCCAGCTAGGTATGTAGACGACTCATGGAAAAGATTGCCTGTGTGCTCTCTCACTTAGATTATCTTGTACTGTGTGGATTATTTTTCCTCAGCCGGGAAGATTTTCTGTTTTCTAGTTTGGAAATATCTATAATTGTTTCTTGAAAATGAACAGTTAGCTTCTCGGCTCAAATCATAAGTCTTCATAAAGTAAGAAAAATTATAGAGGAGGCAGTGTGGTCTGGTTGATAAGTACCCGCTTTCTTTCCTCGAGGTCGTGGGCTCGAATCCCACCATGTCACACTGCTAAACCCTTGAGCCAGGTTTCTAGCTCCTCAGCTCGGTTTTAACCACATATTAATAAAGCATAAAAATATTTCCAGGTGATCAGTGCAATGGGCCCACATGCGAGGTCTGCGCACGTCTGGTACAACGTGTATCAGACCGCCTGCAATTATTTTTTAGAAAAATTATAAGACTGGCCTCAGTACAATGCTGTATACTAACTATACAGCTTTGCGTCAATGTGGATAAAAAACTGACCAAATAAAATCTGACAAAAAACTTGTGTCATTGAAAACTACACTCTTCCTTGAGTAAATTAAATTATTTACCGGTGTTAAAAACATTGGCGTGGAGCGATCTTACGCGTTGGCTTTTGGCACCATAAAATATAGCATCACTTATGGATAATTTTTTGTGTCAAGTGTTTTCACTTAAACGGCAGTAACAGGCAAGCTGAGTGTCGGATGACTCACAGATTTTGCATGCACCTCCGTTGGTCGTTGGCTCTACATGTTAATATAAGTTTCACGACGAGGTGACAACCAGAACCATCCGGGCCGTGTGAAATTTTGGGGTCTAACTGAACTCAACACACACCTAGCTGTATTTTGACGATAGTCTTCATACAGCTAGCTGGCTGACTAGAGTGACTGAAGCCTTCAAATACATTTAGAAAAGCAAGTGACGCAGAATAATTCTATTGTTGATGTAAATGATGATTGCATTTTAACATTCAGTTAGACCGAATTGCCTGAACAGTCATGGTTGTCATGGCGACATGCCTAAAATGTGAATATTATTATCTATACAAGAAGGAACAACATTCTTATGTCTGATGCATTTAGATTTCTATCATTTTAATTTTATTGATTTTGCCAGTGAAGTCTGTCTACCATATTTTGTACATTCAAGCAGTATACTGTGGTTGGCAACGACATGCAGAAAATTAATTATGGTTTGTAAAAATAATGGCACATGACCACCAAACTCAAAAACTGAGAAATCATGTCGCACGAAGTTAGAAAGTTTATTTGGATCTTGCTGTGCGAGTGGTCAAATTGTCACGTCTCGAGTGAAGTTTGGTGGTCGGAGGCTATCATATTTCTACAGTGGCTGTCTCAATCTTTCAGGATAAAGTACTCGGATTTCCTCCATCGCTACGGTGTGTTGATACGTGCGAGTACACCGACAGAACACGATGAAGGTAGTAATAAAGAGAATGAGGGTGACCTGAGTTCTGATAACTTGTTGGATGTGGTCCTGAGGAAGAATGGGAGGTCATCAGGTCTGAAGAAGGGCACACCCAAGAAGAAACTTCGCAGGAGAGCTGGTGAGACGGTGGTGGGTGGGCTGTGGGATTTGTTACAGATCTTTTGTGATACTCAAAAATGGAGGATGGCGTAGAAACCGCAAACTAGTCGAGCCATGTGAGACTCGCGTGACGCCTGCCCTTAGAGCAATGAGTTGACATGTTTCTTTGTAGTGCTGCAGGGCTTGACAAGCAAGTAAATGCTCAAAAATACGAGTGGAAAATTCACCTCACCCTTAGAACTCATACAGGCACTGAGCAGACGTTTTTTTTTATTGCTGCAGTTGCCAGTAGTTGATCTCCGACTGTGGACCCGGCGATCGTTCTCCATGACCTGTTTTGTAAGATTGCACATGCTCTTAATCTTAATAATTGCAATTTAAACATTCAATTTGAGGGCAATAATTCCCTGGCAAGCCTGAAAATTGAGGTGCGGCCGATTAACTGCTGAGGCAGAGAGTCGCTCTGGTAATACATGACCTTTGAAACTGAAGTAAACTGATTCTAAATTCAAAAGATTTCCCATATCCATAAGGCTTGTTGCCGACGCAGATGTTATATAGATGCTCCCTAACTAACTCAAAAAATTGAAAAACCTGTCCAAAATTTTCTTTCAAATTCGGAAAATACGAGTGCAAATATGCCATCATTTGTATTTTCGAGTGGAAATTTTCACCTGTGTAGAGTGCTGCCCTATTTTGTATATTTTAACATAAATCTCATATGTGCCTGTTTTCAGTAACTTTCAATGTCAAAGACAATAACGTTCAAATTAAAACACCTATTGTTGCAATAATGGCCTCACGTAGTGCCACATGCTTAGATCAAATCTACACGCATACTATTACTGGATACAGCTACGGTTCATGTCGAAATAAATGTTTATAAGCAGTAATACAGCACATGAGAAAAGACCCCTGTTAGTGAGAACACCTGTTCATTCACCGCTAGTTACTGTAGTTTTGTTTCACATCCCAGTGTTCACCTTTGCTCTATCCTGTGTGCAGGGTTTTCTAGTGCTGATCACTCACGTCGACTCTGTTCAGCCATTGTCACCTCAGTGTTTGGCAAGCAACCCAGAGATGACCCATCAGGGCACAAAATGGGTCGCACAAAGATCTTCCTGAGAGACGGTCAGGTAATGAAGACTGTATTCACAGTAGTTACCTTTGAATGGTTTCTTGGTAACAATCATAAGACGGGAGTTCTTTTTGTGGGAAAATCTCATGGAAAATTGTGAATTCTAGCGAACTTGTAGAAAATGAATATGCAATATGAGTGGCAACTATTAGAGTTTGTTCGAGTTTCTTGGTGAGAAGATGTAGCTCACTGTTTTAGAACCATGTTATTTGGTTATCTTGCTCACCGATGATACTTTAGGAAAAGTATTCAGACAAAATGATCAGAAATTCCCCATCGTGACTTACGGGCAGAAGCCGAATTTATCATAAGAGTAGTCTTCTCTCATGACCAATGTAAGGGAAATAACTGGAAAATTAGCAAGCTGGCTCAGCCATTCTGTAATTAGAATTTTACTGGCATGGTAGCTATTGATAGTCACTTTTGGTCTTGACAGAATTAGCTGTTATGACGAGGAAAAGATATTTTTTGTCTTATTTTTGTCATGTACTGTATAAGCTGACAATGATTCTCATCATCAATTAAAATATTGGTGCTTTTATTTGATATCTTGGCCTGAAACTAATATCACATGAGTGAATGCTCTACACTTATTTCAGTTGGAGATGCTGGAGTCTGCTCGTGTTAAGGTGCTCAGTAAACAGGCGTTCACAATACAGTGTGCTTGGAGGAGGTATCGCAGTAGGGTGCGACAAGAACAAAAGATGGTGCTCGCTGCTCGGGTCTTACAAGCAGGTAATACGGCTTAACCAGGTGTGTGTAAGACTAGTTAATACCTTGTGTTTGGTGAGATTGTGCATTACAAAGTAACTGAGCAAGTGATCTGAATCTTAAGTAACTAGCGTTATTAGCATTTATTTAATGAACGCACTCGTATACAGTGATGAGTGTCACAATGCCTGCTATGGCAGTGGAAATGTGTTTGGATTTAATTTGTTTGTTTGTTTGATAACATAGTTGTGCAACTGAATAGTTTCAGTGAAAATATACACATTAAAAAATAACTGGATAATTGGAATATTATAAAAGTAAATAAGAACATGCATGCTACCAGAGATGCATTGTGTGGATGCAGGACATTCGCAAGACACAGCAGGAAGAATTAATTATAGAATGGAAACCATGAATATAATGCCTATAACTAAACATTACAGACTTACCGATCAATCACTTCAGTGGCAGCCATTTTGTTAGTTTGCGCTTGTAAGATCTCAAGCTTACCTACAAAACACTTGCCTTTCACTCGCACGTGTGTTCTCAAAACAAACTTAATTCCAAGAAAATTGGATTAGCTAAAGATAAATCTTAAATTTCAGTCAATTTTAAGATAAAACTTTAATTTGTCTCAAGTCTGCTTCAAGAAAGAGATCTTGAGTTTTTGACTTAAAAGTCAAAAATGAACTTAAGTCAGTTTCTTGGAACGGGCCTCAGGCTAAAAGCTTTTCCAAAATAACTTATTTTGAACACTTATTCATTTGCTAGCTATTTTGGAAGTTCACATCTTACAAAGCAATGGATTGAAACTAGGTTTTAAGAGATATGAGTTAAATATCCATCATTGTTGTCTGACCTTCATTTACTTGACCATTTCCAGCCTTTAGAAAGTGGCTGAAGCATCGTAACAGGCAACAAGAAATGAAATCCGCGGCGCTTGTCATTGAGCGGGGCTACATGGCATACAGAGAGAGGATTGCACTGAGGAGACATGTGCTGGAGCTGTCCTTGCAGAATCGAAGGTGGAGTAGTGAGGAGGCGAGTCACAGCATGTCACATGATCAGTCATGTGATCAGTGTCATGATCGTGTAGTGTCTGTTAACGCCTGTATAAATTTTGTGGGCGTGTCCGACTTGAACTGTGATAAACAAGATGTGTCGTCTTCTTATCGGTATGTCACTGGGAGGAGCACTTCAAGTTGTGCTGAAATAAATGGAGTGACGGACAAGCAGTTCACGTGTGGCACATTGTCTAGCAGGAGAGTAACTCCAGCCACACTACCCAAACCCAACAGATGTCGCTCTGGTAGTAAAGGTACAGTGCCTTCTGTGGACATGGTCTTGCAACAACTGAGGAATGGTGGAGCCTGCCTGACATACAAGCACTTGCATTTTCTGGAGGCGAGAGATGGCGTTCTGTCACGAAGACATGTCTTTGAGGTAAATTTTACATATTTGACGATGCAAACTTCTGTAATTCAGTCATATTACTGACGTGAAGTGAGGATTCTGATTTGATAATCTGTTCTATTCTGTTTGGTATTTGCCCATTATCAAAATGTCGTTCATGCACTTGTTCTGTAGTTTTTGTTTTTCAACTTACATATGAATCTCAAATCGTCCATCAAGTTTGAATTAAAATAGCTGGTTCTCAAAATGTGGCCAAGTTTTATCCGACTATTGCCGAAACCTTTTCCAAAGTGCATTTTTTCCTCAACACAACCAGGTGTTTGTCAGTGAATATATGTGCAGCTGATTTGTGTTTGCGCAAAATTAAGTTTTCCGTGCATCTGGATGACTTCATTAGTGTGCATGTTGCTGGTTTTATGAATGACTCAGGTGGTCCGTTGACTTGGTGGTCTGTGTAAAAGAGCGATTGTCTGATGGCCTTGGCAGTGAAAAAAATAAAAAATCTTTTCGATTTACCTTCGCAGTTTGCCATGTAATTTTAGATGTTTTTGAGAACATTCTATTCACCCAATTGTGTAATTCTTTCTGTCCCTGTTTGCTAAACATAAGGGCATTCGGATCCGCAAATAACTAACCGATTGCATTATTTTTTTCAGGGCAAAGTGAGATTCCACACCAAAGTGAACAACATTCTGTTGTATGGTCACCTGGCTAATCGCATAGACTACCAATGCAGTATAACCGATTGTCTGAGTGCTACGGATATTTACAGACTGCAGAAGGAGAGACCAGTCTATTAGTGATCTGTGGTCTGAAGTATTGCAACACAATGGCTATCTTTCCCTAACTACTACTCGGAAAAAGTTAATTTATTTCAAGGGAAAAGTGAATAGATGTGGTCTTGCTTGAAGGTGCTCTATTAAACAACAACCAAGAATTACATGTGTCAAGTGGCAAATCAGTTAATCTACTGAAACAGCATTTGAAAGTGGCCGGTCATGTGACGTGCATTGCAAGTGAAACTATCTAAGCAGGTTAAGTAGTCAAGTTCAACTTCATTTGGTTCACTTACAATGAACTAGAGTAATCTGAGCTTACAGAATTGGCGAACTCAGTGAATGTTGTCAGGGTATATGTACTACCTACCGCTTCAGCACTATAAATATGGCTAGGGTAATAGTCACATTTTGAGAACCAGTTTTCTCAACTGAATAACATGTATGGAACTGGTTCTCAAAATCTGGAACCCCTGTAAGCAACTATTGCCTTGCGAGCATATTGCCAAGTGACACTCATATCACAGGATCAATTAATCTATTAACAGAGCTGTGTAGAATGCTGCAGTGCTGTGAATGTTGTCAGTCTATTGCCAGGTAATGTTCTCTGACTATGGGTTAAATTGTTGCGACCTCAGGACAGCTGCATTGTTTTTTGTACCCATTTCTCAGATGCTGTTGGTTGTAGTGTCACCAAGAACAGTGGCTAATGTCAAAGTTCACCAACTTAAAATTTGAAGATATGAAGCTGTCAGCAGAGGAACCACCAACAGAAGCAGACTGTGAACTCTTCTCATCCATAGTGCAAAGCCAGAAAACAAATGCCAACTGAATGCATTGCAAATTCTAAGTTTCTCCAACTTTTTAAGTGTTTTTAAAGATAGTACGTTTTCAGTTTTTGGTCCCGATGGAAACAATGCTTCAGTCTTCTTGGTTACAGCAATTATAGTTTTAGAGGTATTTACATGACTGTTAAATGGAGATCATGTGTGCTGGTATTAATGTTAATGTATTTGGCAGAAGCTATTTCAATTTCAAAGCCAATTGTTCATCGTGTACACAACTGACAGGTGTCCGCATTAGCCCCTGTGGTACATCAGAAGCCTTGAGAGTTAATTTTCTCTCAATCATCAAGTCACTATCCCGTAATTTCCTCCCATATTCAAAAGTTAAGTCGTTAAAAGACCTTCTGCCAATGTCATGTGGCTTCAAAGCTGGAATCCTCTTGTGGTTTGCGAGACCTCGTGCTGGTTTTCTTCATGCTTGGCTATACACCGTATGCAAGTTACACAACAGGCTGGGAGATTTTGTCCCACACTCTGCGATTGGTTGGTGATCTATTCTTCCAACTCTGCCAAATGCTTCGGGCATCACAACTTTTTCTTATTTTTATTAGTTTTAACATTAACTAATAAATTTGGAAGAGCTGGGTCAACTGCAGATGTATTAAGAGGCGTATGGGAGGTCACCTGTCAGGGAGCAACACAAGAGAATGCCAGCATAGATGAGAATTTGTCAGCATTTCATGTAGCAAGAGAAAATGAACGTCGACAGGATGCAACTGGACTGCTGTGTCTCGTCATGTGAGATTGTGGCAAGTCTTACTGTTAAAGGGAAAGTCAATTTTAAGTGTATGAATCTATTGCTAGTTGAGTCTCATCATTTTCCAAGATGGTTTGTTTACCAAGCATTAGAACAAGTCTGGTCTGTGATTTGATTGTTTTATGTGTGGCCCATACATTCAGGGCATTTTGCTTTAAAATGTTGCAAAATTTCGATTTGTTTTTTAGTGCATTCATACAATATGGCATTCACAGGATTTATCTGTATCCTTACCACGTTTTATAGATTTGTAATATACATGCATGGGTACCTTGTTCAATAGGTTTCATTATTTATAGTGTCTGTGTCATACTCTCTACAAGTCGCACATTAACTCTTCTTAATTATGTATCTATGGTTATATGAGGACTTTCATGGAGTGTTCTGTACCTCTTTCACTCAAATAAATAGAGAAAAATTTTATCGGTCGATTTCAGTTCAGATGCCCAACCATGTGCTATTCCAGTCAAAGACAGTGTTTAAAGTAGCATTTCACACTCTCTGCTTTAAATAGCTGGCTAAAATTGAATTGGGCCTTTTTGGTCTCATAAAATCGGTCTTAAAATTTTCTATTTCCGTTACCAACAAGAACATCAAAACTATTTATAGAATCAAAAAAAAAACACTTCCGACTATAGTGTTCGCCAATCCTAAAATTACGAATTTGAAAATGGCAATGATTAAATAGGGCAACACTGTTAACAGGACTCTTGATCTCTGCATTTTAAACACCGAGACCCTGTCTAGGGTAGAAATAGCAAAAAAAAAACATAATTGAAATGTCATTTAATTTAAAATAAACATAATAATAATAAACATTGATAAACATGTACTTAGGGATCATGTTTAAATACACTGCATCAAAAATATTCCAGTTAGGCTGGCACGAAGTGATTAACAGATATCATTTCTTGCCATCTACATACCAAATTGGACTTAATGTACACAGCATCCAGTGTATAGGCAATAATAGTTCACATGCATTTCGTCTTAGATGCCACAGTGTAATTTGTCACAGTTTCTTTACAAGAGGCACACGAGGTAATTTTTTAAAGATTTAATGAAGGAGACTTGCTTTCAAGCAGTCAGTTTCAAAAGAATCTGGTACGTCAGTAGAAAAAAGAGTAGGCAACAAACTAATATTTACCAGCTGCTGCTTCATGAGGAAAGGTCACTTACAGATTACCAACAGAAAACAGTTCATCAACACAGTGGTGTTTGTACCTTTCTACGAACACAACCTTTACTTTATCAGTGCCACCTAGTGAATTTCCAGTTCCTATTGCACAACAAAAGAGCATAGGCTTACCCTGGCTGTCAATTCAAAGGCCACCGTATAGGTTGAGTTTCAACATGAAAGGCACAAATGTTTTTGAAGAAATATTCCTGTGGTCAGTTTCACGGAGCTCAGTCTCAGTCTGAAGATCACTCATAGGTCAAGGTTCATCATGCTGAGTAACAAAGATAAAGCAGGCCTAAAACTGCTCAACTAACCCAGACTAAGAGAAACTACTTCATTTGGAAACGATATCAAAAATAGGTAAGAGACGCACCTCAGTTCAAGTTTAAACAAAAAAATTGTGAAACAAGACAACTAGTCTCAAATGAACTGTTCTCATACATAAGGTATCGTAAAACAGACGGACGAGGTCCTATACACCCTCCTCAGTATGTCTCACTGGCTGCTGACCTACTGCTGACGGTCAGACAACAAGACCCATCTACAATTGTATCATCATCTCATGGTTAACTTGACCCTTTCTGTTTCTTTAGTTTTTTCATCTCCCTTTCGTATTCATTCCTTTTCTCAGTCAATCGTTTTACCTGAAACCAACATTCATTGAATATTAATGATACTAGCCTTTAGCCACAGTACCGTCAAGCACTTAAAAATAATGGTGAAAACGTACAAATTCATGGTAAAAGACAGGATTTTGTTTTAACACTAAAACATCTTCAGGTGATTATAGGTTGAACACAGAATGTTCAGAGGTCAGTTAAACCACGCAAGATATATAAACAGGTTCTTATCAAATTCATATGAATTTCTACAAAAATCCTTAATGATAAATTGCCAATAAGCTGATTGCTGAGGAGCCCTCCCTGTCATAACATACCTCCTGGGCTTTCCTCTTCTTTGAGTGCATAATCTTGTTGTATAGTCGTTTCTTCTTTTTAGGAATCATCATCTCGGCCAGCCTTCTCTCCTCATCTTGTTGTTTCTTAAGTTTGCGCCCCATGTCCTCACGTTCCACAGTACCCTGCTCCACTGACATGCTGCTTGTGTTCAACGACTGAAATACAATAAATAATGAGACGTACGAACACGCACACATCTACACTCACTGGTGTTCAGAGGTCCACAGAGGAAAATGCACAGGTTTGCTTGTTGTCAGTAGATCTGGGCACGTGAGACCTACCCAGACACAATGTACCCATTAACAAGATACATGAACAACCCTAATCTTACGCACACTCATTCATCCTTAATCCAACTAAGATATATCACTAAGACCAAAACTTGCTCAAGGATACAAGGCTCAGCCATAATCACAATAGTTACATCGTTCAAATGGAAAAAAACGCTCAACTACACCGGGACCCAGACTGTAAGAGGCATGACTCCACCCTAACCGAAGTAAAAAAAATAAACATAGCTTATCCCTAACCAAATTCAAAAACAAAGGGCTCAATCCAACCCGAACCTGAAGACTCAAGACTTAGTCCTGTGCCAATTTCAAAACATAGGCCTCAATCCCACTTTACTTGAAGATACATGGCCCAATCCCACCCAATTTGAAGACAGATCATAAGGAACAACCCTGTCCCAACATGAAGGCACATGAAACAACCCTAGCCCAACATGAAGACATGTCGACAAATCCCAATCAACTCTGAAGCATGTGGAACTATCCCAACCCAACTTGAAAATACAAAGTTCAATTACACATGACTCAACACCAACCCAACTCGAATACACATAGCTCTTCTATAAACTTATGTTAAGGCACATGGCTTCGTACCTTGCTTTCATCAGCTTTCCTCTTGTTACGCTTGACTGGTGTTTTCTCTTCAGCCTCATTGTCTTCTGAAAACACAACATATGTATGTAAGATGTTAGGCAAACACTATGAACACACAGCATATGTCAGATGTTAGGCAAACACTATGAACACACAGCATATGTCAGATGTTAGGCAAACACTATGAACACACAGCATATGTCAGATGTTAGGCAAACACTATGAACACACAGCATATGTCAGATGTTAGGCAAACACTATGAACACACAGCATATGTCAGATGTTAGGCAAACACTATGAACACACAGCATATGTCAGATGTTAGGCAAACACTATGAACACACAGCATATGTCAGATGTTAGGCAAACACTATGAACACACAGCATATGTCAGATGTTAGGCAAACACTATGAACACACAGCATATGTCAGATGTTAGGCAAACACTATGAACACACAGCATATGTCAGATGTTAGGCAAACACTATGAACACACAGCATATGTCAGATGTTAGGCAAACACTATGAACACACAGCATATGTCAGATGTTAGGCAAACACTATGAACACACAGCATATGTCAGATGTTAGGCAAACACTATGAAAACAATCAGAGTACAACATAAGTTGCATCTTTTTACTAGGATTTTTGGTGATGTAGAATGAAGACATTTTATGTGGATGTGATCAAAATCGTTATTCTAGGTACCTAGCAGCAGTTCTGATCAAACATCAAGAATCTAGCATATAAATCTTTTGTGTTGTAAAGGCACAAAAAGGACTTCAATTTGACTCAATTTTGACTCAACTTCAAATTTCCAGCGGTCATGAAAGGTAAAGTTAAGATAATTATCAACATTTTCACATTTCATTAAATAACTTTTTAAATGTCCATTGTCAACCTCTAAAATTTTCTGAATCATCAATGACTGAAAAATCTTAATTTAAGCCTTAAAACGTCACACAAACAGTAATATTAAATAAACAATGATAACAAACAGCAACAATGAACACGGTGACTTCGTGTTTTAACTGTATATTCTGACCATAAACAAAAGGGAACAGTGAATTAGATTTTTAGTCTATCACTGCACAAATTTGATAACAGCCCTCAAAGCCACCTTGCAAAACATTGCCACAGGACTTCATTTTTGATGGCCAACATCTACATTAATCGAAGGATAATAAAAAACAGGGACACTGTTCCTTAAATAAGTGTGCAAAATTTCGTGCAAATCCACTAACACACTAAGGTGAAATCATGCAAAACTGTTAAATTCATCGAAAATTGAATGGCTGATAATAAAGATTTGCCAAGTAAATGAAGTCAAATGAAATTGCAGTAAAAAATTCGCATATCTTCATAAAATACATTTAAATAAATGTAATGAGTAGCAATGAACTGATTTAATTTCATGGAATATGATAGATTGGAAGCAAAAAGCAGTTCATCAGTATGGGTATCTGTGGGGTAACAATCACACGTGACTACCTGCTGATAGGACTATTGTCACACTAGCGCCACCTGGTTTAATTTCATGGAATATGATAGATTGGGAGCAAAAAGCAGTTCATCAGTATGGGTATCTGTGGGGTAATAATCACACGTGACTACCTGCTGATAGGACTATTGTCACACTAGCGCCACCTGGTACATCTTAAGTCATTCATTTCTTTCATTCACAAACATTTTGTAATGGTAAACTTTTTTGCACGAATCTTTTGAACAGCATGATGATGAAGAGTAAAATGCCACTGCTTTAAATCTCCTCCAGACTGTCGTCCACAAAATATGTTAACGCCATCCACTGACACAACTTATTTGAATATCTCACCGCCATAGCAGAAAATGGTAATTTCTTCAAACCACTTCTAAATTCGTGCTACATCAAAATATTCTCACCTTCTTCATCATCATCGACATTTTCATCATCTTGTTCAGCCTCACTTTCGCCATCACTTTCATCATCATCATCATCATCATCATCATCATCATCATCATCGTTTCCTTCATCACCTTCTTCCTCATCACTTTCCTCGTCATGGCTGACGTGTTCTTCATCAGCGACATCTTGTGGAGATGAAAACAATTAGTCAGACATAAGTGGTCAATTTTCAGAAGGGCTGGCAAGTCTATGATAACCCGCAGAATTCTTGATTTGTATAGGATGTTTTTCATAGCAAAGGAAATTAAAAATCAAAATGAAATGACAAAACTTTTCACAATAACATTCATATTTGGATATAAAAATATACAAAACGTATTGAGAGTGGGGTAGATGAAGTAATATCCCGCGAGACATTCCGCGTACCTTCGGTCTCGGTCGATACGCGGAATAATGTCAAGTGGGATATTACTTCAAGTACGCCAATCGAAGTACGCTTCGAATTCCTAAGTTTCTTTCATTTTTTGGCTGATTTTTTAAATACTTCACTCAGATTGTTCACTGACGTTTTCTCCAGTAAAAGAAACAGTTTTAAATGTAACAATTTACTACTTGAAAAGAGTTAACAAAGATGAAAACAACTGTAATTGTGCATTGGACTTGTAACATCTCCTGAAAATAGTTAAATAACATTTGATATTGTAGTTACCGAGGAATCGGCGCCTGAGTTGCAGACAATATGATATTTAGCAATTGAAAATTGAGACAAAACTGTCCTATATTCAACAGTCCTGTTCCAGATGTTACGACTGGGATTTGATTGCATGATGAGTGTTATTTACACTGCTGCAATTGCATTACTTTCAACTATTTCGGGAAAGTTTGATGATCAAACCGGCTAATGACGTCGAGTCGACATTGACCTACCTTTTGAACTTTCCATGTCAGAGGTCACTGTTGAAGCAGTGCGGAAGATGAATACGGAAAACAACATTACATGACTGTTCAATGCATATCGGATAAATGTCCCTATACTCAGGTGTTTTGCTAACTTCAATCAAGCATCATCAGATATACAACCAATAAATGGTTCCACAGCAAATCACCTTAAAACAAAGTCCAAGGGTCCTATCCAGATCAAATTTATAGGGCTAAGTGGCCTTGTTTCTATTTGGTTGAGTTTTTGGACAGATAGACATTAAGCAAATGCATGTTTTTACTTAAACACACCAGAGACAGTAGCTTTTCCACCTTCCAAAAGTTGGCGCCGTTCAGGGGGGACATAGTCCTCTTCACTCTCTTCCACGAAGGGCGACAGGTGAGGAGGTAATAATACACCCAAAAAGTAGTCTTCAATGGGGAGCAGCCGACGTTCATTGATACTGTCAAACACCCACTGGGGCTGCACATAGTGCCTGTGAATAGAGGGTGGTATGTCAAGAGGTAGTGATACATCCAAAAATAGTTCACTAACAACATACGACACCACAACAACCTAGGTTAACTGACAGGCAGTCATCATTTTATTCAAAGCTAGAATTAGCTTGTCTTCTCGGTACCTATTAATCTATAAGCTTAGCAATGTTGAATAACGCGGATCAATTCTTTACTTTCACGGAGTACGCTACTCAAGGGGTAGAAACAACATGGCTGCCGCACTCAAGAACATTAAGCAGGTCACGGCTCAGGTACATTCAGTTCCCCAACTTGCAAACAAAGCTCACTGACTACCACATGATACATCGAGCCATGTAACGTGTTTTCAAGTCCAGACAAAAGCTTTTGATTAGGTGAACTGAGGTGCCTAAGCCATATTCTGTCCAGCACCATGTTTTGCGGTTGGCGAGCCATGTTCATTATGCATCTGGGCATGAGTTTGTGAGTTCGTGAATAGAGTTCATCGAACCCATTTTTATAAGTGTTACCATAAAAACTAGCTGTTTGAGAAGGTTTTATACCTAGACATGAACTGTTTGCTCATCTGTGGTCTGTCTGCGATGTGATGGGTAATAGTTTCATCATCCTCTTCATAGGTACCACCAACAGCTAAAGTCTTGTCCCAGGAAACTTGACCTCCAAATGACCTAGAGCAAAAAAAACACCAACAGTACTTGTCATGAATGACAATCTGTTGTCTTTGGATGTCAGAGAAATTTTTAATAAGTGTTTCTGTTCATGTCAAACATTTTTGATCAAGTCTCTTTTTCGGTATGCCATAAAATTTTCGAACAATCTGAAAGATTTTTAATGAAATTTCCTGTCAGAGCTTTTTTCATCGTTTGCACCAGTCCACAACTGTCCACAACTATGGTACACAGAAGCCAAAGATATTAACACAAATAGCATTCGAGTCAAACTTGATTAGAATACAAAACTGGAAACGAGTACTGTGAAAGGAGAACTGGGAAACATAATCCACTGCATTAATACACCGACGCAACCATTTGTTAATTTGCTCTCAAATGAACAGCATAATTTACTTACTTTAGTCAATGCCAAGCGCAGATTTGCTCTCCCAAGAATAACACAATTCACTTAATAGGGTAATGCCATTCACTGATTTAATCCTTGGTGAATACCTATTTACTTAATTAGAAAGAATGGCGTCATTTGCAAATTTTGATCTCCAATTAATAGCACAATTTACTTAAGTGCTCATCAATTTGCTCTCTCAAAAATAGTAACAATTTACGTAAGCAGAACAGTGCCCCCTCAAGGAATCATCAGTAAAAGCAAGGAGCAAGCATTTTTTTTTCCATTTCCTTTCCTTATAATTTTTCTGCTGTCTTTATAAAAGGTCATCTTTAACGTATTAATAGTATTCACTATATCCTGACCCGTCCACTTTCCCCAAAATTTTCCAAATGATTTACTACTTTAGCTCGACACACCGTTGACTCGTGAGACTGCTGACCAATCACACGCAGTGTGTCTCAATTTTTGACATTTGACTAAGCAAGATAGTGTGAATAGAGAACGGTACGTGTCGACAATGCCACACACAAAGGTGAACAACGTTTCCATTCAGCAATGCTATCTCTCCAAATAACATCACACCCATGCGAAATCTTACAAGATAACCTTAGCGTGTACCATGATCAATAGCATTACGACGTATCATATGAGACAATCGCATTTCGAAAATGAAGCCACAAAACAGACCTGATCATGAAGGTCAATGATTCTCGAGGCACTTCTCGGTTCAAGTAGAATTTCAGTCCTTGGAATAAACTCTTGAACTTCTTCAAGTTGTCTTCCTCCAGCTTCGCCTCCTCCACTGTGTCCGGGTCATCTGACTAAACAAGCAGAATAGTAGAATAAAAGGTACCATACGGCATGCTCCAGCTTAATTTCACAACTTGCGTAAACTGGTGATTGATTGCAGATCAAGTGAACTTATAAGTTATGGTAAGATTTGAAAAATTAAAACCTTAAAAGTTGTATTCTGCCACAACGATATCAATCAACCCCTTATTAGGAGAATTCTGATGCCTGATCCTTATTCAGTCTCAATTTGAATTTCCAGTTGAGAATTTTTGACTCTGGACAACGAAACTACTATTCTTGAACGCCTTGGGATTTTCTATTTTAGTTCAGACGTCCACAAAATGTGCAAGACCAGTGCTTCAGTATTAAATTTATTACATGACCAGTGATACTTCTGTCTTATAACTGGCTAAAAACTAGCACGATAACTTCAGATATACCATAATATTGACCAAGCGGGTCACGGACTATCACCTTTCATTCGTGCCGACAAGTGTCACTACTTGTGACCTGACCGATCAGATGCTGAACAAACCCTGAATACGAAGCGAGCATACGATGCAAGAACATGAAAGCAGGTAAGAACAAGCAGATCAAATGAGAGTGTGGAAAGAAGCACCAGAGGTCATATAATAAAACAAATGTAGCATCAATCATATTGGCTAATATGGACAGCGGGCAACATTTCTCTACAGAAGAATCGGCTAATACAATACAAGACAAAAGTAATCAGACAAAATTCTGTTTCCCCGTCATGTCGACTAATTCCGTTAACAGCAAAAATGACTGGTAATAACTATTAGTGCATCAAAATTCCACAAACAGAATGGCCTAACCATCTTACTAACTTTAACCCTTTATTCTCAGTCATGAAGGAACACAAGGTTGATGATGAATTCTGCTTCTGTCAAGCCGTCATGACGGCATTCCAGGTCATTTTGTCTGAATACTTTTGGCTTGTACTGTATCTATATATGCAAATTCACTTGCATTCAATGCATGACTTGAAACGCTTACGATAGGAAAGTCGTCCACTTCAGGCTCATCTCCACTTTCCTGTAGTGTGTTTCGGAGACTCTGGGTCAATGCTGATAAACGCTGCAAGAAAAAATACAGCTCCCATTTACTATCACCCAATGCTGCCACACGGGTTTGAGAAAGGTCACACAAAAAACAAGACTTCTACTCAGCAAGCAGCATTTTTACTCCATAATAATCATGTTTATAAATAAGCATGCTCACATTTCTCCCCTCCCTTATATATTATTGAAGCCAGTTTCCTACTATTTGTGCAGAGCTGCTGTACAAGACTGTTATTTAGTTCAGTATCCAGCTGCACAAGAAACAAATCTCCCTGCTTCATTGCACCGATTCTGTAACTTGTAGAGCATACTGTTAGTCTATTGGCAGTTTCTGATCTGTACAGAATGCCACTATACAGCTATACACAGGCAAATTTACACCATTACAATAAGACCTGTCTTAATGTGTCCGAATGACATATCACAAACATCAAGTTTCACACCAAAGTTGGAAACCTATTACACACAGCAAAGCACAGAAATCCAGCACCACAATATGACACAAGTTAATGTGTCCACAAGGACTACCACAAAAATCTAGCTTCCCAGTAGGACACCTATCAACGTGTCTGTGCGACATACCTCCTCCAGTTTCTCATTGTCCAGACACTTGTCCTTGGTGTCCTCGTCATGTGAGTCCAGTGCTAGTCGTGGGGGATAATGCAAGTTCATTGAAGTGTACAGCTTGTAATTAACAAAGCCCAGCATGGTAGTGTAGAACTCCACGAAGGTGGCCATGATCTTATAATCAACATCGCTCGGATGCTGTAAACAAGAGGAAAAAATAGTTGTTAGAGCTGAATCCAGGTTTACACAGCACCTGAAGAAGCGCGAGATGAATGCCTAACCACAACCATGACTCGGTTGCAAAGAAGCGATGCACCAGGTTTCAATACTGTAAAACCTGGGTTGGGCTGCACAAACTTCGAAACTAATCTGCCGGATAAGTTTGATTGTATTGTGACGTCAAGTTCATTGTTCAATAGTGGCAACGTGGTGTACAGAGTCAGGGCATTTGAGTTATAGGTGAAACAATGCATTTTAGGAACATTTTAACATGCAGCAACCTTAAATTTTAAGACATACTATTTCTTCAGGACATTTGGCCAATCATCTTTTTTCTTGTCTTCTTACAATCATATTATTCTAAGTATTGTGAAAGTTAATAAAATACAGATTAGTTACAACCACTCCAATAAAAAAAACAATTTAACAAAAGCTGTGAATTTTGTATTTGAATTAACACTTTAGTTCATCCCACAATGTAAACAGCTTTGAACCTAAAGCCATTGCCTATTCTTCGAATATAAAGCCATACTCGAATATAAGGCTATGGCATTTGTGCAGGGTTTTACGGTATGAGACTCCCCATCTCACAATAATGACTAATTTTTACAGCAGAGAATGTACAAGCCCAGGTGGGAGTTAATGAGTTAACGAAGACCACTTTAGAACATGTAAGACACAATTGCAATTACGTACAAGATTTCAAGAAAAAACACCAATTATTACAAAACACATATTGGGGTCAATCTTCCAAATGCAGTCCAAAAATACTAGGCACGCCAATAACCCAGCCCCTTTTTATGAGCTTGGTACCTGAACGCAAATTTGCCATGTGTGAATTTCAAATCAAGATAACGTTTGTTTTAAAGGGAACAAAACATAAGTTTTTAAACTAGTGACCATTTAGAGGGACCAGGACTTCATTAAGACATAAATGGCTCATTCAGCCATTTGGTTATGGATGGAAGTCTGCTTAGAGTACTGCAAAAATTGTAAGACTTGAAAATTTCTCTCATTAAAGACAATAGAGCATACTCATGAGTTTCAATCAGGAGTTTGGATCATTTCTGCTGTATCTTAAATATCACACTACCTGCACACTATTCTTCAGACACACATTTACAGGTTCACAAGTAAAGATTGTGTGCATTCTAGTGTGGCCATGAGAGAACTCACCTCATATCCAAACTTATGTGGCACAATCCAGTTGATGGTCTGACCCATGACCTCTACTTGGTAGTACACACCTTTGATGGAGACAAACACCTACAGAGGGAGCCACTGAAGTAAGTGAAGTCAGCAGGGGAGACGACCATAGCAGTAACAGAAAGAGCTCACGAGTCTCAAAAAAATAAGTGTGTGATCATGCCAAAGTTTTCTCGTTCAATGAAACGGACGACAAAAATTGGTAACAGAGGCAGGAGAATCAACCACAAATCAAGATTTAACTGCCCAGATTTTGTACAAAATAGATGTCAGCAGGCCTTCATGCAGCGTAAGTCCTGGGCATCCATTTGGATGCCCAGGACTTACGCAGCACTAATGTGGCCGCCCTAGAAAGGACACCCAATGTATCAATAGGAACCTTTCAAGTTTGGATACACACATTGGAATGATCACTAGGAAGCCTATGAAGACTCACAGTGGTGGCTCTTTTTTTAAAGCAGGAAGAAATATACAATGTATATACAAAGTATATACAATGTTGCTATGCTCACACTTGGTTGATAACATTGTATAAGTCTTGGTCTCCACAGTTTTTTTAATAACAATGCTCACTACAGAAGGCCGTTTTGTAAACTTAGATGTAGAAACCTTGGTCTATGCATTTTTTGTAAAAAAATCTGCGTGTTTGGAGGGATTGCTGGGGGTGGGGGGTTACGTGTCGGAATCATGGACGCCCTGGAATATGGGGAACCCCATTTTGGACACCTTATTTTCCAAATCCTGGATAAAGGCCTAGATGTCAGCAGTAAAAGTGCCTAGGCAAAGAAATGTAAGAGGACATGGAGATGGCAAGCAAGCCAGCAGCAAATTAGAAGCTATTAAACTTCATCAATTCTTTAGTCAATATGAAATTTTTGCTTATATAAAGTAACGCCTAGAAATATCTTGATATATCAAGTAATTATGAGCGCATCACAGTGAGAAATAATTTATAGAAATCATCTCAGTAACTAGCAGTAACACGTGTATTCTCACAGACTGCACTTTTGCTCAAAAGAGATTTAACTAAATATTTTAGAAACTGTAATGTAAATTGTAAAACTGAATTTCTGACTTAAGTAAAGTCACTCCTCAAGAAACGGACATCAGAAAGCCAGGCCAGTTTAATATTCACACTTAATGATTCAACTCAATTCTTTTGCTATAAGGTTGTATACAGCAGCTTTAAATAGAAGGGGTGTGACAAGCATAGTCATTAACCCTTCACAAATGCAAACTGATTTTAACACAACTGGAGTCAGATCTTTGTTGTCACACCTACCTTACGCAACGATCTTGAGGAAATAACGAAATGCATGAACTCCACTGAAAAATAAAGACAAGCATATGAAGATTGCACTAAAAGTGCTACATGCAAACTGGTCACTGTTGTTGAATCCAGTGAATGCAAAGTCAAAAAAATGTAATTGGTTCTGGTCTCTGTTTTTATTGAAGCTGGAGGTGTGGCATTTTTTCAGACGGATCATTTTCAGAAAAAGAAAATCCACTTGAGGCGAGCAGAAATGATACAAGATTTTTTACAAATCGCTTAGCAAATGACGGTGCTTCAAACACTGATAACATGCCTTTGTGCAACTGTTTAAGAAAAACATGAGACCTTGGCTAAAGCAGACAGGCATTTTGAAGGGTTTTTTGTCACTGAGCAAAGGTCTCATAATGGGTACGAGTCACTTTCCAGGGGAGCCAGTTCTCCCCTGATTAACATACGTCACTCTAGTTCCCAAAATTGTGACTCCCCTAATAAACTATTGCCAGACGATGCTGCAAAGTGAAACAATCATTTGGATTTTTAAAATCATTTTATTTATACGAGGCTGCCATTTTACGTTCCAGCCCGCCAAAACTTAAATCCATCTATTGTAAACTGCGCATCATTGGTTGACACAAAAACAAACCAGACAGAAGGAATAAGAAGCTTTTGAAAGTGTAATGCATCCATGAGTTTTGGATAGAACAACTCCAGTCACTGGAAGATTCCAACAAGTATGAAGACAAAGAACTCAGTTGCTATCATCAGCGTTCAATAGAAGGCACTTTGATACGTTATCAAGCAGCGTAGTTCTACAGTCAACCATTAACCGCTGATAACTTGATGATTAAACCTAATTTAGAGCATTAAATAAACATAATGCAAAATGAAGTCGCTGGGCATGAAAGTAGTAATTCAAAGTCCCGGAGTAAAATTTGTAATGACTGTAGAAATAATGGACAGTTCACTTGTAGACATTGGACATTAAATTAAAACAATTCAATCAATTTGACAAACAATAATGGAAACAATCATTGCGGACATTAGCAACTGAGGTTGAAACTAAAAAAGATGAAACCACAAATTCCACAAGGAGGCACACACAGTCGCATATTCTCGAGGCAGCATGAAAATCAGCAGATGTAATCCCCACACATTTTCACCACCAATCCCTAGCTGAATATGGAAGAATCATTTCCTTCGGAGACTATATTTTGGATACTGTAAATAATGGCCTGTTTAGGTCCAGATGGCCAGATGGCAATAGCAGTGTCACGTCAATTCTCCAGTGTTTCACATGTCTCCACAAGGTGTCACCACTAAGGCACTGAAGTTTTACGCTTGCTTAGCACACTCACCGGACAGCCGTTTGCACAGGTGAATCAACTCTATGTGCGTCTTTCGTGTTTTAGGAAACGTGGCAAACAAAAAGCACATAGACAGGCAGTCATCGAGGTCACGGAGAGCATCGACGAAGGAGGGGTACCTACAAAGTCATGTGATGATTGTGCTAATAATAAACGAAAAGTGTAGAGCCATGTACATATGTCATGCATCACATAATACAAGAACTAGACAAAATATGACAACAGGTCACTTATAGAGGTCCTGCATTCTGAGAACTAGCTAGATATCAGTTACTCAGAGAGGAAAATTGATTTTCAAAATGCGGTACTACTGCAAGTGACTATAACCTAATTTAGTATATCCACCAAAATGTTTTGTACTCTGTGTGATGCGCCAAATGTGAGTTTAACATTTCCAGTATGTCATTTATTTCTCTATCTATTTTTTGTAAGTTTTGAGCTATAACAGGCGGCACATCCCAAGTTGAGCTAAAAAACCAAGAGCACTGTTCAGGTATAAGAGTATTGTTTTGGGACATCATGTTTCACACAGCAAGTGTTGAATGTTTAGACTTAATTTTGCAATGATCACAATGAAATAAGAGACCCAAAATTTGGCTAACATTTCCTGTTTTATGTAGTTATGCTGAGGTCAAAATTGGGCAAATAAGGTATTAATTTTGGCTTTAACAAGCCACTTCATTCAAATTTTACTTTACTTTGAAGTTGGCAATTTTTTACCCCCACACCAGCGTTCGACGTAACTTTAAACATATCTGCTAAACATCACAGATAAGATTTCCACTTTCCATAAAAGGAAAAGCATTATATAGATTGGTCAGCCAGCAGAGACGATAAGCGGCCAATAAAGGGTGTAGCACAACCACGGCGGACCCAAAAACTTGCAGACATGATACAAACCGGCTAATGTTCATACTGGGGAAAGGACAGCTTCTACCAATTCTCAGACAAATCCAATCTATGCTGCATACCCAAATGGCAATGTCATTTCCATGATAGATCCTGTCTGCCAACCAACACGAGCAAATCTTCCAGTGAAATGCCCGACAGCACAGCATACCTTTCTTTGACGATGTGATCCAGTTTATACTTGGGTTTGCCATCTCGTAGACGCTTGGCCGCATCACTTTCTCCCTTGGCGATAGCTTTCTTCAATTTTCTTACAAAAACCTAATAACCAAAGCACGATAACAGTATTATGCACAACTCTTCACAAGTATTAAGATGTGAGAAAATAACATTGCAGTCGATTTCTCAATTTGAAATGCTCTTTTCTCATTAACTTGGTGAAGACGAAAATTTTACCATGGTTATGTGGACCTTTCTGACAAGCCTGCACATTTTGCCACTCTACAGAATTACAGATTTCAACTGAGTAAAAGTATTTTCTGAAAGCAGAAAGCCTGCAGAATTTGAATTTTGATTATTTCCAACCTGGCATTAATTGAGTCAGATCATGTCTTTTTAGTAAAATTTAGCAAAAAAGAAAGGTACATTGATAACAACGCAGTATCAATTGATTTGACATAAATGTTCACAATGAGATCTTAAGTAAAAAAGCTATCATGGTTTTCTAAAATATTGTTTTGTTTTCATTTTATGCAAAAAGTCATATAAGTCCTATTTTTATAGCCCCTCAAGTAAAAGTGTAACAGTTGAAAAACAATTTCTAACTTGGAGAACAGTGCATAAATTATAGTACCTGAAAAAATCAAATGAATCTGATCAGCAATTTCGGAGACACGATGTTCCAAAATTAGCTAAATTTGGCCATTTTTCTAAGGTCCTACATAACCTTAAAACGGATATAAATCCATCTTCATTTGAAAAAAATATTTTTGATCTAGACCACAAGCAGTTACAAGATTGGTGTCTATGCGTTCACTGCGGATCATAGTACATCACAAGATGACACGTGTTTACTAATGATAAGTGGCCCGAATCAAAAGTTGGGTTTCTCATGACAAAACAAGAGGTTAAAGGCCCTTTGCATCACCTACAGTAAACTTCCATGTCCGCTAACTACCAAAGTCAGTATGAACAGTTTAGTTAACATGGCAATTTACATCAAAGCTCCACTCAGAGGGAAGAACCTATAGATCACAGGTAACAATAGCTGCAGTTAGACAAACAAACACAGACACAGTAATCATGGTTTGTTACAATCCAATCAGACCAGACTTAAGTCAGCATGAAAGGCCCATATGACGACCCTGATGACTACTCTTGAACCGAGTCTCAAACTGAAATCCAGGAAAAGTCAATTATATTTTTGCAAAACTTCTTCAATTTGTATAAAAAATGTTCACTACAATTGCCAATTTTTTATTTTTCAAAGTGTTACAACATTGCTGGGCACATTCAAAATATTAACAAACAAAATTTGACAAGTACACCAGCACAAACCAAGGTAAAAGCAAACAGATTTTATCTGTTGTTGAAGTTTCACTTGCTCACCCAATAATGCCCTAATATGAAGGATTTATACTGTAATTTATTATGTGGCCAAAAAGTCATGTTTATTACAAAAAAATAAAAGATATTATTGCATTGCTATCTTTAAATGTGCAGCCTGAATCCAGTTAAAGTCAAACGTCAACTTTTTCAATTTTTTAAGATGTTTTCATCAAGAAACTAATAATACTGATAGTGGAAACTGGTGGAATAATTATGAGAATGGTTCCATTCTTTCTAGTTTTGTTAGAAACTGCAGCAGAGGTACTACGATTCTAATTAGCACCAGACTGGCAACCAATTTGGATGGTGTACCAAGGCAATGGGAGCAGTAACATGATTGTGTTTACTCTCCAGAATGAAGAATTTTGATTTAATTAGTTGGTACTCCCCAAATGAATTGGGGCATCCATCACAATTTTTAGAAGTCATAACCAACGAACCCGAAATTTAGCTAACAGCAACATTAAATTACATGCTGCTTGGATTTCAATTGTGCTCTGTCCGGTCCACACAAAATTGAGAAAACAAGTATGAGTCATAAACAAAGATTTATGGACAACATAAGTGTTTTTTTGTAGTTCATTGAGCTTGTGCAACATTTGGAGAATCCAAAATTCTGACTTAAGGCCATGCTCACAGCGATATAAGCATTACAAAATCTAGAACAGAATTGATTATTGGCTAATTTGCGAACATATAAAAAGTGCCTCGAATACTTAACAATGATTTTACATATCCTGATCATTCAGCTGTACATTTGAAAGTTACACTTTCAATTAACTTAGATTCACGATTACAGAAAATTAATAACAAAAATATACTTCAAGACGAGGAGAATGAGAGATGTTATTGATGGAACAAGATGAATGAACTAATGTCTGGAATACAAGAACATATGGGACCTCATTAAACACGTAGCAAATCATTTGATAATGAGAACTCCTCAAAACAGTTTTAATGTCTGTGAATATTTTCCTAAACTTTCCTTAACGACCAGAATAGATTACTCTCTTGGGAGGAGCTGAAAACTTTACACAAATTAAATCTACGCAGCCTTATGTCTAATTATAAGTCGCACTTACAGAGACTGAGACAGCAGACCAGTGCAGCTAGCACGGAACTCCGGTGCAAGTGAGTACGTAAACATGACTGACACGAAGCAAGTGACACCGCGTTGACCAGTTTTTGACACCGATTTGATAGGTGGAGTAAGTTACACTCGATCAGTTGCTACAGTGTCGACTACATGTACTGGTGCAGGGCGGAAAGGGATCATCTTTCAATGCGCTTGCACAATAGCATATGTTCGGGTGATCCAGTGGCATTCCACATGGTTTGGACGTTCGCTATTGTTTAAGTGAGCATGTGCAGACAGTCTTTGTGTTAGTGACTCATGCTGATCCAGTTTACGATGTCGCGTAAATGCAACTAAAGTGGAGCAAGACACGCCCTCACAACTGTCTCTCGTGGAAAAGCGACTATACATAGCGGTACATGTACCAGCAACGACTAGGAACTCTAGATGTAATCAATTTACTTTTACAATGCTCAGAAAATATCTACATATTTTTACACTTAACAGAATCAACGCAAAATTAAGACTTTATCGAAAGAAAATGATATAATAACCAGTAAAACACCATGTACGTATGTTTTTATAACATTTTGAAACATCTAGCAAGCCTATCTGTGCACAAGAGCTCCTTAGAACCCCTTGGGGTATGAATTTTTGTCGTCTGCAGATGCATCTCTTCCTCCATGTATCTACATGCAATATGGGCACCCACTCTTTCACCGTCTTCTTGCAACATCCTGTCCCTGACAGGGCTCTGGTACAAAATAGGGTGCCCACTTGCTCCTTCTGCTTTAACAGCTAATCACCAACTTCATTACCATCAATTTCACCAGGAGCAAAAAGCAGACCCAACTGACAAGGACTGTTCTTTAGGTGATTAAGCACCATTTAGTCAAACCCACAGGCAATCGACTTTCGTTTTGAACTTTGTTAAAGCTTCAATTGGCACCCCAACTGTAGAGTCTCCAATGAAGTCATTAATTAGTCAACTAGGGAGTGTGCTATTAAGTTAGTAATTTAGTCAAGCAAGGAGTCTATAATAAAGTTATCAATTTTGTCAACATGGAGACTACAACAAAATTACTAATTTTGTCAACATGGATCGTGCAATAAAATTAATAACTTAGTCAACAATGGAGTACTCTGTAAAGTTAGTCAACCATGGGGTTTACAAGGTTATTGATTTAGTCAAATGTAGAGTCTGCAAAAAGTCAAATCCCTCAACCCCAGAGTCCACAATGAAGTTACTAACTATTTCAAAATGTAGATTCAACTGAGGAGTCTATAATAACGTTCTTGATACCTCAACTGAAGATTCGACCTATTCATTGCCAAAAGACACCAACATTTGAACAAGCGAGACAGAAATGCTCATGACTTTCAATCAAAACAAAAACAATCCTCTTGGACAATAAGTAGTCTTGCAAAAAAGGCAACAAGCAAGGTCAGAGGTTATGATCTGCCAGACTGAAACACCAGATTCCCATTACTGCAGGTCAAAGGTTATAATCTGGGCCACCTGTTTATACCATGCATTCAGCAGCCAGGGCATTGTAATAAATAACAGACCTTATATAAATGAACTAGGCTGAGCTCACTGGAACAGAACCAACTCCGGGGAGGAAACTGAGCATCTTCATAAAGGCTGTCGTCTGCTTGGGCATAGACTTTCAGAGGCGACTTACAGAAGCAGACAATAGGTAAGGCAAACATTTTCCACTTGGAACAAAAACAGCTCAAATTATTGTCATTTCATTTTTGCAAAGGGTTATTGCACAGCATCTTAAGTAATATTGTTTACTGGAACTGTTACTAGCACTAACTAGCGCAAGGTAACAATGAAGCAGAACTTTCATAATATCAATTGATATTGGGGAAAAGGACAAAATAAAATTCCACATTTACGAAAGCTGTCGTCCTAAATTAAAGGATTTTTATAATATCTGTACTTGACATGCTGACAGTTACAGCTTGCCAGTGTTATGGTAAAATATCAGGAATTTTGAAGTATATAACATTACAGGTCTTTGTGATCTGCTAACCACCACTAATTTGATGTTTCGTTAAGTAAAAATAAAAACCACTGGTGAGACCAAAAGAACCAGTTAGGTCTAGTCTATGTTGTTTTACTTTTTGAAAACAGTTGTGCAGTATTTTTAAATAGCTCAATTTTTCAAAAAGAAAATCCACCTGCAAAAAGCAATAGGGGATTTGTTCCTTTTTATTCATCTCTTGGAAAATCACGGCGTTTCGAACCTTGCTTACCTCTTGCTTACATGCTTTTCAAAAAACGAGACCTCGGCTGAAATTGATGTGAACCAGCATTTTTAAGTCAGAGAGCACAGAAGTCTAGAACCAACTATTTTTCTTCTGGTCTTAGGGTTAATACATTTTCTGTATCAATAACTACTGTGTATTTACTATTTGCTAAACATCAGCAAGTGATGTAAAGGGCTGCAGACATCTGGCTTCAGCTTTCACTTCCATTGAGGAAACCTGATGTCCTACTCTCTATTGAACACAAGTATTTGCTCGATGCAAGGGAATGCAACACTAAAATGTAGAACCTTTATCAACGCCATATAGGATACATTGTGTTGTTCTATGGATAGTACATACTTCCCAAGCAGACTAACTAACATGAAAAATGTCTTTAAAGATAACCAGGCATCTGTTATTTTTACTAAAAGGAAACATCCACTACAAATGATCTTGCCTTTAATGTCTACTATTGATTGTGAACAGGACAAGTGTACAGATTTACATATCAATACTTTGTGCCTCTTCATCACTGAAGTCTCCTCTATTTTCAGCCAAGAATCCAGTAAAAGAAAACCAAACCAGGTCTACTGTACATAACTGGAATGCCATTGAGTGCAGGCCACAGCTTTAAAGGAAAATAAAGACACTTTTCTCACAGGAAAGTAAAATAAACAGTCACTGTGCAGCATCAATAACATTAGCACAATAGCAATAGGTGTTCTGAATAGGCAACTCTTGACAACTTTGGTTGAGAGCTATTCCAGCATTGAATTGCACAGGTGAGCGGACATAGACCTTTATTTGAAAAGGAATTGGACTCACTGATCACATCAAACCTGTTGTAGACCACAGCTGTCCCAGAAAGACAACACCTAGAAGAATGAACACTACAGATAGCGCCAGTAAGGGAGGCATGCCAAGTGGCGGCATGCCCACCATGAGAATGATTCAGCATATCCCGCAAACAACAGCATGGATTCTGCTTGGGGTCAAGGTTGTCTTTTTCGTCCTAATAATCCTTGGAAACTCGTTCGTCCTAGCCGTGATCTGCCGCAACCGAAAGATTCGCTCAATGCCCTACACTGTCTACGTGCTGGCCTTGGCTGTAGTTGACCTAATAACTGGGCTATTCACTGTCCCAATGGACATCTACAAGAATGTGGTACCTAACCTCATGGATCCAGATGCGCCAATACCACCACACTACATGGACAAGTCACTATGCCTCACCGGTATGTTCAGCATCAACCAAATATTGACCTGGTCAAGTAGCACGCTGATGGTGATCGCCGCCGACCGTCTCATTGCCACCGTGTGGCCGCTCAAGTACCATACACTGGTCACTCATGGACGCGCCACCGTCGTTCTACTTGTCACATGGGTAGTCACGTCGATACCCCTGTACGTGGCCACAGCATATACCGACCTCGTGACCTACAACCCCAAAAAACCGTGCATGATGCCTTATCAGTACCATCCGATGCTGAAAGTGGCAGTAGTTCTTCTCTGGGGCACAGTCCAACTGGTCGTCTGCTTCATCCTCTACATCGGCGCAGGTCTGACCATGTGCAGCGGCAAGACCCAGGTCTCCAATCAGCGACGTGTCACTGTCATGATGGCCGTTATTATCATCGTCTTTATGGTATGTGCACTACCCATCATGATCATCAACTTGATCCAGATAAACCTGCCACCTATGGATAGAATGACCATGGCCTACGTGTTCTTCGGCATGATGCATGCTAACTCATTCGCCAACCCCATCATCTACAACGTGGCAAACAAGACCTTCCGAGATGAGTTCGTGGCTATCTGCAGGTGCCGACACTCAACATATAGCCATGATGAATCGGATGAAGAAAAAACAGCCTATGACTTAGAGCCAACAGCACACATTACGGAGACTTACAAAATGTAACCCACGGAATAATGGGCAGTAAAATGGTTTCAGTCTTGAATTCAGGAAACAGAAATTTACGTGAACTTTTTTATTTGACCAAATAGGACATTGGTGATTTTTGCTTTTGTAATTTTTCTCATAACATGAACATTGTATATTGATCTTATAGTTAAATTTTAAGGTAAAATCTCAAATAATTTAGGACACAATAGCTCCATTTACAAGGGAGACAGTAACACAGAGCAACTAACATGGAACAGCTGATCGTGTGCTAGTGTTTGAGTAAACACGACTAATGTGGAGTGACCAAGTTGACACTACGGCGGCCATTTTTGAGTGATACAACAAGTTGCACTAGATCAGTTGCTCCAGTTTCAACTGCACGTCTAAACCCAAACTGGGGCAATGTGCAACGAATCATCTCTGTTATGCTTGCGCAATAGCCAGTACACGGGAGATCCGCTAGCATTTCACATGGTTTGGACATTCGCTACTGATTACACAAGCATGCCCACTACAACATTAGTCTTTTATATGGATACTTTTTGCTTCTGCAACTTTCCAAAAACTAAGGATATCTTTACAAACACCGGGCAGCAACACAAAACCAATGAGTAACCTCATTCAATTAACATTTTGTTTCATTAAAATTTGGAATGTGATCCAACTGTCTAATTTTAACGAGCTTAATTCTACTAAGAATAACCAGATGACACTGTAAAGTATAACTTTCAGCCAGTGCTGTAGTGGTAAAATTAGAGGTAAGTAGGCACCCAGAGCCCACTGTATCACCTTGAGCACTGAACGTAACTCACGGCGCGTAGGCGCTACGCTCAAATGCCAAAAGGTGGTTGGCTGCGCCTACATGCACCTACGCCCAACTACAGCACTACCTGACTCACAAAAATGTAGGCCTATTTTTGACTCAGAAGTGGGTATTTAGAGTATGTATTAGCTGATCTAGGATGTCGGGAAAAGGGGATCCAACCACACATATTCGAAGGCAAAAGTAATGCCTAAAAATGATATTAGGTGGCGATTTTTATTCACCCATGGGGGCGTGTCCTTGGGGCACTTCGATCCCCCTTTATTCACCTATGGTGTGACATCATAAATGTTACTTTATCTTGAAATATTAATAAAAAATTTCATTACTCAGTTAGATTGTTACTCCGTACGCTTCAAAGACTAATTACACAAGCACTGATATTTTAATGAGCTGAACACTATGTACAATGTGCACACGTGCATGCGTTAATGTATAATGCACAAACTTGAAGTGTGGGTTTCTTGCAAGCAACTGTTCTTACTTTTTAAAGTTAGCACTAGTTACTAGGGACCAGTCCAAAGATAGAGTGCTTAGTTACAGAATCCTCCTCAATCTTATTTTATCGTCAGTTTTGTTCTTTTCCAAGTCACATGACCTCGACTGAGAACTATCAGCAGTTCTGTGTTGTGGAATCCACGTTTCGGCATAAGGTTGTGGGTCGAACATGGAAAGCGGGGGACCACTGACCCTGCCAAACAGCAAGCTGGAGGTGGTCTCTAATAGCAAACAAGAGCGAGAGTCTGTTACTATCAGATACATTTCGCTGAATCCTCGTTCACATTCCGCTGTACTGCAAGGAAGATTCTTAATACAGAGGTCCAGTTGTCGCAGAGCACTTGGTAGGTTGCTTACTCTAACCGTTTTCTCCATTTCTATGAACTCGCACATTCCCCTGATTGCGATGTGGCAACCAACCCAAACCGTTCGCTAATACGCTTGACTTCATGCTCGCCATGTCTTATCCTAGATCTCATCGGCCACGTTTTGGGGTCCAATATGCCCAGAAGAGAGCAAAATGGCTGCTCATCATTGCCAAGTAAACGCCGTTCCAGGTTCACAACAACACTTTGTATAAACTGACCAGGGCTTATGGTCACGGTAGTTCCTTTACGAGTTTCCTTCAGTTCCAGTGACCCAAACCTCTTCTCTTTAATGCATGTCAGTGCAGTGGCTAATGCCTGCCCAGAATTATCAACCATAGACTAGAGGACGCGAACCGTCCGACGAATAAGCTTGTATGCTTGCAGCATTGTTGTGGTTCTGCATTGTAGATCCACAGAAAGGTTTGACAGCTCTTCTAGCACATCATGCATCAGTGCAAGATTCTGAATGAAGGTGGGACTTTCCAAGTACCGCAGTAATCCCTAAAACACACTCCGATCACTTGAATGACAGTTTCTGTCTTCACTGGATAACTCGAAATGTTGATATAGTGCGATCAATGATCTGCACATTGCCTTAACCGTTCTGAAACTGCTTGCCACCCAACGAACGTCAAGCACGCAACTATTCAAACAAACTGGCACTCAAGATCAACAGCTGCAGTTATCAGCTCGGCTTGGTTTTTGGATGATCTGCTGTAAAGTAAATAGAGTTTATCCATAAATACTCTGAAATGACCACACCCTGTCACCTCTGCCAAAGCATACCCAACTTCCAACTCAAGTCAGTGGTTTAAGCAGTGCCATGTCAAAAGTCTAGGGAAGCGTTCACGTAATCTTGTTGCCCCTCCAGAACATTTTCCTGTCGACACTGGCGTCGTCACTTGCAAATGCAACGAGACCCTCTTGTAAATATTCCATCGTAAAAGCACACTCTTGTAGGCAGTTAAGGAGGGGCGCTTCAATGGATTCGGCAGTTTGCTGTTCAAGCTAGACAAGGTCAAGCATTATAAAAAGTGGATCGCTACCACAAATAGATGCTCTTATCTAAATGATCAGTGCGCTTAATTTGCTTACCGTTGTCGCTTCGACCAACACAGCTATCTTGCTACTTTCTGCCATAACCGTACTGACAATTTTTTTTGCGCATTTGCTTGGTTATGTGCTTGATTATGGACGTTGCACTGAAACGAAAATGGAGCGTAACGCCCAAATTCAAACCATTCAGTTTTTGAAGGTTTATGAGATGCTCGTGATCAGTGAACGGACGGTTCATTTGAACAAGTGAATATGCTGTTCTGAAGACTTTTTCCGTTGTGGTCTGCTCATGAGCTGCATCTTTAACCAATGTATTTTCAATTGTTCTTTCACTTTTCGTTTTGTCAATACTTTGAGCAATGTTGTGGGCTTTAGAGCTCATATGACGATTGATTTTACTCCTAAGCGACTTAAGTTTAACCAGTCGGGAATCTCCAGCTGCTTCTATCAGAAACTGTGTCCACTCCGAAGATATTGATACGCCACTTTCTTTCATCAAACCTAGGTCTAGAACATTATAGCAAAAAACGCAACCCAGCTTTCCATCCTTGTGTTCAACCAGGGATACATTTTCTTGAATTCCATCCACTGATCGTAATTCCACATGCTTGGCCACTGTGATGAGTCATGGATCACCCACAAATATTTCCGTTTCAGATGTGGAGTGATCCGTTTCAGGAATACTAATATCTGCAAATGAGTCACTTTCAGCAGGAGCATTTGTTCCCGTGCTTTCTGATCTCAGCATCTTCTTAAAATATTTTAGTACGGATTGGCAACAAGTTGATCGTCATTTCATAGCAGCACAAAATTTAAAAGCCCTCAATTAAACTTATAATTCGGCAGCAATGGGTTCGTCTGGTTTGGACGAGTCCATTGCAATGACCAGCTGCAGGAACCGCGTGCACTTCAAAGAGCAAAGTAAAACTGATGCTGTTTTTAATGTTTGCCAATACCTCATTGAAGCATGCCTGGTAGTCGCCGCGCCGAAATGTTTGGCAACAATGCTGTCGTCAGCGTAGAAGCGCATTGATGCCGTAAGCTAATCGCTTCAGCAATACGCCCGCTTTAACCATCACGTGCGGCGCGTTTAGGCACTACCTTAAAATGTAGAAAGGTGGTTGGCTGCACCTTCGTGCACGTATGCCTCACTATACTGTAACTTACGGTGGGTAGGCGCTACAATAAAAAGCAAAAAGGTGGTTGGCTGTGCCTACGTGTGACTACGCCCCACTAAAGCACTGTTTTCAGCGTATACTTTTGTAATTGAAAAAGTCCCAATACATTTAGCTTAAATCCATAGCAAATTCTTCATTTTCTAGCAGTCTTTGTAATATTTAAAGGAGAATGCCACCAAAAAACCAATGTATTTTGTATCAAGTTATGAGTAGTTCCACTCAGTAACAGCAAGTTCAGTTCTTTTACCTGACACCAGACGGCAGACAAAGATCTTGAAATTAACCAAGGACGTCATAGGTTCTAACAGTCTGTTCAGCAATTCACAACATGCTTAGTGATGCCAGTTTATTGATGGACTTCATCGCTTTCCACCAATAAATCATCAAGATTCAATACAAAACCCTTACAAATACATTGGATTTTTAAAAAACGAATTGTTTTATTTCGCTGTTTCGGATTTATAGAAATTTTTAACATACTGTACAGCCTACAAAGTTTGTAGGCCAACTTACCGAGGTCAGTTGTAAATATCCTGCAAACGGTTAAGGAGATACAGCCATAAGCGCAAAAAAAAACAAAACTGCTACTAGGAGGCACCACAGTCATCAAAATCGTCGGAAAATCATCGTCAGCCGTCCTCTTCAAAGTAAGAACATACATGCCAATTTCCTTAATCATCCTTAGAGCTGTTTGGTTGATAGAGAGGTGGACGACTAACAACATACTCGAAAACAGTAAAAATGGCCACTAGGTGACGTACGCTGAAGACCTTTGAAGATATAGAGGTAAGCGTAAAACACTAAAATTGCCACTAGGGGACAGACCAGTTGTTGAATCCGTCCGAAAGTTCGCTCATGCCGTCCCATCCATGAAAGGAACATATGTGCAAAATTTCATGATCATACTTCAAATGGTTTTGGAGTTAGAGCAGCGGACGACGGACGGACGCCGCCCGGATTGATGGATGGACGGAAATGACGGCATAATGCGTCCACATATAAATATGTGGCCGTAGAAAAAAAACGGGGCCAGTAGGTTCAGGCCTGCCAATCGTGCATTCGCCCCGAGTTCCTGTGGACTTTGTCTCGTTTACTCGGACTTTTCATTTCACTGAGGCGGACCTTTTCCCCAATTCGCCATATTGGGGGGGCTCATTCAAGCCCCCGAGCCCCCCCTGGGTGTACTCATGTGATATCACTTACAGTACCGCACTGTAGCACTGGTTGGTCCCGCTGTTTATGTGCAATATGCTAGCAGACAATCTTGACTTGGAAATGGCGCCAAGTAAAATAACGGCCTCTTTCAATGTGCGTTTTTTGTGGCAATAGACAGCGGCTGGACTCTGTCAGCAGGCACGTACGAGCGAATCAACTGTCAATCACATGTTGTTAAGGTAACACACATTCCAGAGTGTGGGAACTTATGCATGTGCACCACTTCATCAAAAGAGAACAGAGAGTCCTGAAGAGTATACTGGTGTGACTGGTTCTGTACTTTTAAGCTGTTGTTATAAAAGACCCACTGTTTTTCGATATTCCTCCATTCCAATGACCCAAAACTGTGATGTCATGTCTGCTCCAATATTTCCCCGACTCGATTTTCCTGGATGCGATAAGGCCATCCCCGTAGCTAGCTGCATGCACGTCATTACCACTGCCGCTAATTTTCAGCCAATCTACGTCGTAGATATCTCAGAGTTGAATGGTAAGAATTTTGTTTAGACTCAGTGAAACTGGCCAATTAAGAAACAAAAATATTCTGGGCTAAAAAGGGTAGCTGGAATACGACAATTCACACAGTCACGCCTAGGCAGGAGTTGTCACAAGAAATCGTATTACAAAGAACCGTCAGCGACATTGGCGAAATCTGCTAACGCCAGTTTGATTGAGATGCAATAAGCGCAAAACAAAATTTGACTTGCAGTATTTTATTACTTCACGATGATATACAATTATCCAGTAACGTATTCCCAACCTTTGAATTTAGAAATCGTAAACCCTGTTCGTTCAGTCGCCACACATCCTTGCTAACCTGGCTATTATATCCATCAAACTAAGGAGAATTTGACATCTTTCCGTGAGTTACGGGAATTATTCAATATATGAGAGTTTCCCACCTAAAGCGAATTAGAAAGGATGACAAAACCACTGCCACATTTCTCTGGCCTGATTTTTTCAAATATATGTTTGATCTAGAGCACTGCAGATGGAAACTGTGCGGAAGACCGCGTCGCTAAAAGCAGAGGTATAGAAGCCGACGTGGTTCTTAAAATAAAGTGACTAAAAGATTGAAGTATTATATTTTGAAGTAAATCCATGACCCGGGAAAATAATTTGTTACTTGTACTATAATTCATATTGCCAAACCACCCGCTCGGAGGCCGTCGTTGCACTCCCTGTGATCATCGATATAAAAGTCAGGGAATCGCGCGTTTCCTAAGCACTGGGCGCTAAATCTTCAATCTCTTAGTCGGGGATGGGCGCTTAACCGGGAGGTGGGCGCTTAACCGAGAGGTATGCGCTTAAATGGAAATCTTCAAAAATCGCAGAGGGCCGGTTAACCGACCACTGGGCGCTTAAATCGGAAATCCACCTAAAGATGGGGATGGGCAGTTACGTGAACGTGGGCGTTAACCCAAACGTTTACGGTAATAGCGTCCCGACAGCTTCCAAACCCAGCAACAACTAGTTCTAGGAGAAACTTCTAGAGTAAGTCATAGTGTGGCGGCACTACAGTGTGTGGAGGCACTACAGTGTGTGGAGGCACTACAGTGTGTGGAGGCACTACAGAGTGTGGAGGCACTACAGTGTGTGGCGGCACTACAAAGTGTGGCGGCACTACAGTGTGTGGAGGCACTACAGAATGTGGAGGCACTACAGTGTGTGGAGGCACTACAGTGTGTGGAGGCACTACAGTGTGTGGAGGCACTACAGTGTGTGGAGGCACTACAGTGTGTGGCGGCACTACAGAGTGTGGAGGCACTACAGTGTGTGGAGGCACTACAGAGTGTGGAGGCACTACAGAGTGTGGAGGCACTACAGTGTGTGGAGGCACTACAGAGTGTGGAGGCACTACAGAGTGTGGAGGCACTACAGTGTGTGGAGGCACTACAGAGTGTGGAGGCACTACAGAGTGTGGAGGCACTACAGTGTGTGGAGGCACTACAGTGTGTGGAGGCACTACAGAGTGTGGAGGCACTACAGTGTGTGGCGGCACTACAAAGTGTGGCGGCACTACAGTGTGTGGAGGCACTACAGAGTGTGGCGGCGCTACAGAGTGTGGAGGCACTACAGCGTGTGGAGGCACTACAGAGTCGCCAACACAACTAATTGGGGAAAAGCACAAGGGGCATAATTCAAACTAACACCTGCACACCTGCATGTAAAAACTGTAAATACATGGACAGACAAACAAATGGAGTTGACCTAGGGCTTCATAAAGTAAAAACATGCATTACATGCTCAGCTGATCAAATCAAATGTGTTCATGTGATGTCAAGGTTATATTATTTCTAATCAAAACAAAATAGTCACATCCATGTACCTGAATACAGCATCATGAATTACTGGAAAGTTTTAGGCTTTTGATGGGGTTTCAATTTACCGTAATCGTTCTGGTTAACGCCCTGGGCGGTTAAATTGGCGAACCCAAAAAATCGGGGGAGGGCGGTTAACCGAGCAGTGGGCGGTTAAATCGAAAATCTACCTAAAGTAGGGGATGGGCGGTTAACCGAACACGGGCGCATATTACGACAGTCAACCGCCCTGGGCGGTTAATCTTACCTGGCGATCTAAATCCCGACACGACACTCATACTCGGAACGCGTAGCCCTTTTCAAAGAGCTTTATCGTCACGTTGCCAAATGACTGTGAAAACGTCATAATAGCGGATGATCCCAACAAAGGTTCTCTTGCCCTCAGATTAGTCATTCACTATTAAATTTACAAAATTGCTGAGTAATAGCCCCGTGCCGTCCTGCGGTGCGCAGACAACCAGTGACCACGAAGCCTCCACTAGAATCAAAACTGTTTCAAGATGTGACCCTGCTTAAGTGCGCGCGTGCAAGCTTCACGTGTTGCAGAGGTCAGACATCAAATTTATGGTCTCGTACTATATGTAGCTGTCAAGTTCTGAGTCAGAGAGCAGTTTTAAAATTGGTTGTAATAAAAGTTTGAAAAACTTAACTCTGCTGTTTTTTGTGTTTGGGATGTTATAGTCGACACTCCGTGACTCAATGACATTTTCAGCGTATGGTTCTGCGGCTAGCTGTCTTATCTCGACAGCCCGGCATTGCTCTCTTGCCGTTGCACCAAACATAATATGCAAAGAAGTAAGACAAGGATCGGGGGTGGTCGAGCCAGTCGTCGATCAAGAATAAAATTTCAAGCAACTGCATAAATATGTTACAAAATGTCAGAAAACAGCAATGTTTCAATTCATTATTCTAAACGATCACCTTACCAAACTTCGTGGTGGAAAAACATTTATTTTCAATGCAAGATGTCCAGATTATCCTATTTATATCACTTGTAATATCGCACTGCGGCACTGTTCGGTCCCGCTGTTATCGCGCAATGTCTCAGTCGGCTGACAATCGTGACTTGGAAATGCCGTCAAGTAATATAACGGCCTCTTTCAATATGCATCTCGTTTTTTATGGCCAAAGATAGTGGCGGTATTCAGCACGCACGTAGGGCCTACGTGTGAGTCACCTGTCAATCACATGTTGGTGTCAAGGTAACATGCACTCCAAAGTGTGGGAACTTGCGCACGTGCACCACTACAAATCAGTCACATATAGCGACAGTCCGAAGTAACAAAAACGGGCGTGACTATGTGCTTTTAAGCTGTTGTTACGAAAGACCCAGTTCTTTACGATATTCCTCCGTTGCCAATGTTCCCCAAAACTGCGATGTCAAGTCTATTCCCATATTTCCCGGCTCGATGCTCCCTAAGCCCATCCCTGTAACTAGCTGCGTGAATCTCCTACCCACTATCGTCAAGCAGTCTACGTCGTAGATATTTCAGACTCGAATGGTAAGAATTTTTGTTCAGGCTGAAAATGGCCAATGTATAAACAAAATTATTCTGGATGGCTAAAAAGGGGATGTGGAAACGATAATTCACACAGTCACGCTTACGTGGGGGCTGACGCAAGAAATAGTAAAGAACAGCCAGCGACATTAGTTAAATCTGCTAACCAGTTTGACTGAGATGCAATAAGCGAAAAACAAAATTTGACTAGCCGTTTTTTATTACTTCAAGATCATACACAAACATACATTATTGCCAACGTTTGAATTCAGAAATCGACAGGCAGCAACGAAATCGGTAACCCAGTAAGGCACTTGTACTGTCCCTTCGGTCGCCCCACATCCTCTATAACCCGGCAGTTATATTCATCAAAATATTGAGAATTTGACATCTTTCCGTGAGTTGTGAGATTTGTTCAAAATACGAGAGCTTCCCACCTTAACAGAATTTGGAGGGTTGGCAAAACCATTGTCACATTTCTCTGGCCTGATTTTTTCGAATATATGTTTTATCTAGTGCACTGCAGACGGAAACTCAGTGCGGCAGACAAAATCGCTGAAAGCGGAGGTTTTGACGCCGGCGGCGTTCTTAAACTTTGCAAACAAGGGAAGAAAATAAAGTGACAAAAAGGTTCACGTATTTTGAAGTGAGTTCATCACCCAAGACAATAACTCTTTATCTGTATTGTGATTCAGATTGCTAAACCACCGTCTCGGAGTCCCGGCGTCGTTGCACTCATTGTGATCATCGATCTTTTTCTAAAAGTCGGGGAATCGCGCGTTTCCTTAGCACTAGGCTCTAAATCTTCATTCTTTAAAAGTCGGGGTGGGCGCTTAACCGAGAGGTGGGCGCTTAACTGGAAATCTTCAAAAATCGCAGGGGGGCGCTTAACCGAGCAGTGGGCGGTTAAATCGGAAATCCACTTAAAGTCGGGGATGGGCGGTTAACTGAGCATGGGCGTTAACCCGAACGATTACGGTAATACTCAACACCTCTCAGCACTAGATAGTACAGGCTTAAGGATATCTCAAACCTTATTCACAAAAATTTCCATTTTTACAGTATTTTATACATGTCTAGCAAAATACCTCATCTTCAAACTCGGAGAACTTCAAATACGAAATACATGTCATGTAATAAGAAAAAAATTTAGCAGAATCACCTTGGAAACGCACAACTACGTGAAATTTGTTTACAACTTATCCGAGATCAAAGGTGACAGGGCTGTCACTAAGTTTTCACCGAATAATTAAGCGATACCTGTGAGATTTTGGTTAATTTCACTGAAACTTTCCAACTTTAATATTTATTCATCAATCTCAAAAATACTTTTAGGATTGTCCTTTTAAATGTCTAGTTTTTGCGTACCGTAAGATAGACAAATACGGCTGATATATTTTACAAAAATACCTTAGTTTTGCGAGTTAATGTGGCATAGAAAAAAAACTAAATGAGTACTTCAAATTCCCAACAGGGTTTTTGAGGTAAATTGTGACGTTTCATTCAAAAAGGGTTTCATTAAAAACTACCAAATGGTTATTTTGTTATGGATGTACCTTTCTTAAAAATGGAATTTTGACTTAAAAAGATGTTAACGTAATAATAATAATGACACAATCAACATAAAATATATTTTTATAATCTGATCTTTTTTCTTTCAGAAAATATATACTTTTCCTAGATGACATAGCCTGTTTTTTGGGAGTTAGAATGAAGATCACTATATAAGGTTTTAGATAACCGTAAGCACTTGAAATATGCTTAAAGTGGCACCTGAACAGGGCAAAATGTAGGCTTAAAATGTCACAATAGCAAACGCCAAAAATGTCTAAGTACAATTTATTGAAACTACTGACAAGACTTGAAATTACAACATGAACAAAACTGGGACTAAGAGGCAATAAAACAACACCAACCTGCAAGATGACACTGATGTTGCCTCAAGTAAGGGGTCAATTATTACATTTCATGAAACTCGTGTTTGTGTTGACTTTATGTTCATCTAATGGTCAGCACACACATTTTGTCTACATCAATTGTCTTCTAAAGTGTCATCACAATACATGACTTGTCTACATCAAGCCATAAATCAAATCATGGGGAGAGGGGTACTACCATAGAAGTCCACACAAGGCACATTGTTCAGTTCCATAGACGTTTTTAGGCAAGATTCCCAACCAAAGGGTGCCTTTTCGCATTGAACTCCCTACGAAATTGATCAGTGTTGCAGTTATAGAAACAGAGGGGCAATTTTACTGAGACTAAACTTGACGAAATGGTGACTTTTTCAGGAAGGCTTCTACAAATGGGTCCATTTTTTCCTTTCCATTAAAAAAGAAGGAAGGTGTTCCGATACCTGAATTGCATCAAATGTGTGCAGGACACAGATTATGCTCATTGCAAAAGACACCTTAATTAGGAACTCTTAACAACACTATTGTGTATATATAGTTATTAGGCTCATCCTGAGAGAGGCTGCAGAAGCACATTTATCTGCTATTGGTGATTGGCATTTGAACCAAAGTTACCCTAATGTCCACAGTCATTACTGGTCATTTTACTTAAACCCTCTGGCTAAACGTGGTCAAACCCAGTTCAGAGGCCCCAGTCGCTGTCAGAGATACCAACCTCATGTGAAGGAAAACTTCCCCTTTTCAGGCATTTTAAGTCAGTGTGATAAAATGAAATTAATAAAAACATGAATTCTCTTAACAGAAAGTCACACAATGCAAACACTAAATGTCCGACTGCCGGTGATGTACAAACGGGATTCATTACCTGCTTCTGACATCACTGCTCAAGTCAAATAGCAAATTCTTATGTGGACTGAAAATGGACGGGCATCTCGGCCACTGAACAGTTATAAGAAGTGAGGGACCAGAGCTTACTTGGACTAGTTGACACTCAAATGTCCTTTATAGCAAGACCAAAACGGCCATTAAAAGATAACATCACACTTTAAATTAAATCATAAGAAAAGCTTTCCACTTTTCAATGCCACATTTTGTGAAAAATTGGTTACGGCTGCAAAAACACTTATTACAAAATCAATATTTGGTGGTTTAATGCAAAGAAACTTTTTAGATTATCAGTTAATAATTAACACATATGTAGTGGGAGATTTCTGACTATGACCCGGAGAGCACATTAAGGACTATTCTGGAAAAATACCAAAAAATGCAAAAAGTTTTGAGAATCATAGTACCAGATGTCATGTGGGAAAACAGACAGAAATGTTGAATAAGTAATAAAAGAAAAGTTTTGCTACAATATGCTATCGCTGTGAACCAGTTAATAGCCAAAGATTCACCACAAGGTGGCCCTCTATTGACCAAGATTAAAATTGGAAGAATCCACGTAAGACCAGTCTGTTATGGCCTCCTCCTTTACCAACAGAGGGTGCACCAGGTGACAAATCAAGGTCACAAAAGATGGCTGTAGGACACGACACAAGTAACGTAATTGTCAATAGCATCTTTTGCTTCATTATATATTCATCTTTTGAAAAATGGCACGCAGAAATCTTCACAGAACGAACAGGGCTTGGAATGACCCATGACAAAGAGGAATTTTTATTGCCCCAAACACACATTGCAATCTAAACAACCATACCTCCACAGATCGAAAGTAAACATTATTATCACAAGATGCCCCGTAACTATGTCACGTTGGCAAAACGCACTCATCTTAAGGGGGGGGGGGGTAATTGCAATCACCACCAACTAGCAGTACCTGACATCTATTTCAGCAACAACAAAGCAAGTAGATGCAACAAAAGATATTCTTTCAAAACTAAAATAATAATGATAATGATGCAACATTTGCAATGTGAGTGACCGAAGTTTATTCTTGATTTGTTGCAGAGAGACATAATTATTTTCAATTCTTATAATTACGACACAAAATTATTTTTAAAAAATTGAAAATCGATCCAGAGATTATCTGGAAAGCCTGAAATACATACACATTTAATTCCAAAAAAAATTAATTCCAACGCAAACGGAAAAAAGTCAAGACGAAAACCTGTGGCTCATACCACAACTGTTAGCATGGAAAAAATGAAAGTCAAAAAGCAACATACTTTAAACTATAGAATACATCAATCACAATCACAATAAGATGGCCAAACTTTTCAGTTTCAAACAGTAATTACAAGAGTTAATTGTTCATAAGCCACGCTGGTGTAGAACAAACTATGCAACTCATTTTACACAAGAAATAACTACCAGGACCCTGAAAATAGGCAGGCACAATTTTTAAACAATGTCTTAGACCAATCAGATCATTCAGAACCTGTCACGTGACCACTTCTCTCTTGAACTGCAAAACTCGAGTCAGTCAAACTAAGACTTTTTAACAAAATAAAACATGAAAAATGACAAAATAAATTGGAATACATAAACGGCAATTTAGAACATATTTGCAGTAACGAAAATAGTACTTTGTATCCCGTTTCGGCAGCAATTAGAATATCGGACTCAGGCCTAGCAACTTGGCAAGTACCGGTACTGGCACGAGCTTGCACGTAGTTGTGGGATCAAACAAAAGAATTTCATACATCACTCACATCCCACGATTCAAACGCTATTACATTCCGAATCCAACTAATTACCAGTTACGGTTGAATTTCCTTTCAGAAAGCGTTTTTCTTTCTTGTGTTTCATCGTTTTCAAGTGGTCCTCCAAAGTGATTCGTCCACTCACGCCGTAACTGTCCCTCTGTCAAAGTTTACAGAGCGCAAACCCTGACTTTTGTTGTTTGAAAACACATTGACCGTTTCTTTTATCCATGTGTTCCACGAACAATTCTGTCTACTCCAAGCTCCACGCATTTTTGGCCGAAGAATGGCACTATTTGTCACCACAATATAATACCATATGCAGACGCCATTAATGAACCACGTTATCCCAAGTGCCTCAGCAATTACGATTTCCGTTCCTACGGACCATAAAGAGCAGTTTCCGCTTTTCAAGTCATCGGCAATGCCGCGGTTAAGAACCAATTTGCCGCGGAAATTTCAAGGCAAATCCGATTTTCTTCCGCGTAAATATAACAAAAATGCGCTTAGGGAACAAGAGAAAAAAGCGGAAATCCGCGTTTCCACAGAAAATTCTTATCCTTGTATAAAGTACAGTTGCATCTATACCACACATATGACTCAACTAAATTATATGCAAAAGTTTTTTTAAGATCTACACTTACTTTGAACTGGCGGAATGAGTTTACAATGGGCTCATGAAGCAGAAACTGTATATCTTTCTTGTAGTAATATGTCTTTGGGGCAGTGCTGCCTTTCCCTACCGTCTTTTTGTGTTTTGGCTCATGTGGGTAGATGCCTTTCAGAATGCACAGTCGCCTGGAACATGAATTGGCAGAAATTCTTCTTTGTCCCAGACACAGCGTAATATAAAGTGGTATTTATTCTGTCAAACTCTTCAACAAAAGTTTCCAAAAAATGGAAAAGATCACTTTGGCAACCAGAGAGTGCAAAAAGTGAATTATAACATAGCAAGTAGCAGCATATATCAATAAAAACCAAGGCTGAAGGCTGATTTAACAAGATTAGCGTCAACACATGTGTCGTCCCACAGACCATCTTGGAGTGATTTGAGAAATTTTAAGGACATCAAGGAACTGCGAAGAAACAAAAACCAAGTGATAATTAAACCCGATAAGGGAAATGGTGTAGTGAGTTTTTTAACCAAATTGATGGTATAGCAATGAGTTCACCTTTGGCTCCCATATTAGCCGGCATGTTTTTAGGTCACCATGAGAAAACATGGATTGAGACCTACACTGGTCCTCATGTCTATTTCTACCGACAATATATAGATGATGTGTTTTGCATGTTTGAAAATCAGCAGTCAGCCCAGGAATTTTTGATGTATTTAAACTTGAGGCATCCTAACTTGAAATTCAGCATAGAATTAGAGGTTGACAACATTTTGCCATTTCTGGACATGTTAGTGGAGCATGAGGGTACCTCAGTAGTAACATCTGTATTTCATAAGAAGACCTTGTTTTCATAGCTTCACATCCTTTGTTTATAAAGTAGGTCTCATTAAAACTATAGTAGACAGGATATATCGCATTAACAACACTTGGGCTAGATTTGATTTTAATATAATTAAAGAACATAAAACGAATTTGCAAAAGAATGGTTATCCCCTAGAATTAGTCAATAGGGTACTGAAAGCAAGACTCCAACATAACCCTGATGATATTCATCCTGTAGACAAAACTAACTACAAGTACTTTAAAGTACCCTATGTTGGGTTTTACGCCAAGATTGCTCAACGAAAACTCAACAAATTGGTGAATGATTACTGTGTAAACTTAAGAGTTGTATTAACATTCAAGTCTCTAAAACTGTCGAATTTATTTAACCCTAAGGACAAAATTCCTATGGGTCTACGGCCCAGGGTAGTTCGCCATTTGAAAACCAGAACCAAGGAACATTTAAATTCTGACAGAAGTTCACATGTAAAATATTCATATACAGAGTTCCAATCATTGTTATCAGCAGTGCTCTTTCAATGACTTTGCAATATAAGACCAGGCAGAAACAACAAAGGAGCAATTCTTGAGGCTCTACACATCAGTTGGTGCAAGCACAATCTCAATAGGCAACTGGCACACCACACCACAGGTTGTCATTGTTCATCTAGTTTATTGTCACTCCCTGTAACTGACTGTATCATTACTTGTTTCTGGGCCTAGCTAGGTGGCCACTGCATTCTCTTCTGATGATGGTGTTTGAATAAATGACACCGAAACATGTCAAGTCGATTTAAAACTGTGGTTGTTTTTATTAAGATTTAGAGAGTGCAGACATCGTTCACATGGTGATTGAGGACCTTGAGCACAGATTCAGAAGGTGCAGACATCCATGGCGAATGAGGACCCTGAGCACAGATTCAACCATTTTTATTGAACCATTGGAAATGAGTTTATTTGGTCTTAATAAAAGTTATAGCAACAAAATGGCGGGTTTATTTTTCTACCAGGTGCAACCTACTCCTCCTTGTTCATTTCTCTAATTTTCCTCAAGGACACTTACCTGAAATCTGGCAGTGACAACTGAAGTTTCTTCAGCACTTGATTTCTACTGATGTAAGCAGTCGCTGCACCACTCTCATACTGTAAGAATGGAAACAAAGCTTCAATCCTACAGTTAGTAAACAGAATATAAATCTACAAAACTAGACACAACTAAGAAAATTTCAGTTCCATATTTTACATTAAATACCTGTTTTTTACAGAAATGACCAGAAATTAGGTACATGCCATAAGAATAACAGCTACCGTACTCGCTGTAATAACCGCCCAGGGCGCTTAGAAAAGTTCGGTTCGGGGGGGGGCGCTTATTAAACCGAAGGCGGTTGAAACTCGGTCTCTGAAACGGGTGAAATCGGAAGCTGAAGATTCATCAAATTTACACTCTGTGACGTATCTGTAATCCAAGAAAGACTTTCAACAAAACTGTGGTGCATTGCTATCAAACTTTGCTGCTAAATTACAATCATTTTACATAAAATTGTGCTGAAATCCCAGGGTAAAAACTCGCAGACTGACTACCTCGAAATTGCCGTCTTCGATATGGCGACTTCAATGCTTGAATAAAAATAGTTTCGACTCAAGCAAATTACCTGAAATCCTCATTAAGTTTTCTAAGTAGCCTCCCTAAGATTTTTTTAAAGTTCCCGTGGAGTCTGGATTAACGGCAGGTTTAAGTATAAATCTGTGCAACATCGTGCCATCTACATGTATGATCAGCAACACAGCGAGAAAAATGTCTGGACAAACACACATGTTATTGTCACGTGACGTTTGTTTTGAAGTTCGTCTGCGAGCGCGTGCGTGTCATCAGAGTTCATTTGACAAAGCAGAGACCGTCTTTTGGCCAGAGCCACGCAATCTAACGAGCTAGATGTGCATTGTGTATAAAGAAATTTGCACAAGCAGTAGGCCTAAAACAAAGCGTGTTTCATTCAGCACTTGCCGGTCTCATGTGCTAAAAACGTTCGACATTTGTCTAGGTAAGGCCCAAATTAGTCGCCGTGTAGCTGGATGCGTACGTAACTATCTAACAGTTATTTTTCGGTGTAAGGGTGTGTAAGCATTCACTGTCAGATGTCATTTTATCGGACATTTGGCTTAAAAACACTAATTATGGTTAATCAAACAATCCATCTCAAAAAACATGTTTTATAGTATTAGAAATTGTCCGAAATTAGTGCCAATGTTCATTTCTTACCGATGCTATGCTACCCGTTTCATGAATGGATAGTTCCCAACTAATGTCTTTGATGACAGGTTCATATACGTAGCGCGCGCTTCCTGGCCACGTGCATTTAACACCGAGTTATTTTTATTCATGAGACAGTCAATATATCTACTCAAAGGTCAGACCATAGTGGGACACGGTCGTCGCGAGAGTAGCAACGCTGTTGCGTTCTTTTTGAAGCGCTGCGTTACTTTGAAGTGTATGGTCACGGCCAAATACAAACGTAGCAGTGCCGCTGGTGGTCTAGAAGACCGGTGCAAAAAATTTTTGATAAAATGAAGACGTTACTGTGGCCGAGTTTTAGGACTGTAGGTACGTCATTGTTCGCATGTACACGTTCATGGACTGGGCGCAGTCTGAAAACGCTTGGGGGGGGCGCTTATAGGGGCATGGGCGGTTATTACGGCGAATATGGTACAGCTCAAGGCAGACTACAACAGGCCGGGTTTTCCCTGCGTGTAAACTTCTGAGCAGCCCCCCACGCTCCTTTTTGGCCCCATCACTCATAAATCATACTCAAATTGACCGCCACATGCCTAATCGTGACCGTGAAAATTTCACCGTCATGCAAAAATCGCAAGTAAAAATGATCCCTAGTAAAAATGATCGCTAGTAAAATAATCTCTAGTAAACTGATTGCTAGTAAAAAGAATCGCAATTAAAAATGATCGCTACTAAAAATTGATCCCTAATAATAATGAATTAGCACAAGTCAAACGGCACTGTTCGCCGTTTGTCAAATGGGAAAAATAATTATTTCACCATGGGATGTTGAATTGTGCCCCCGTTAAACAAAATCATTCAATATCCTTTCGTACCTTGTCTCTTCGTGGTTATGCGACAATGCACATAAACTTAATACAGCCGGGGACCAGGCAACGACCTCAATATGAATTTTCTAAAATGGCGAATTGCCAGGGCTCGCTAATGAAGTAAGAAACAGTTAAGTTTTCTGCTTCATTCATTTTATCATGTCCGAGTTTATAAAAGATATTGTACAGCAATGTGAATTATACTGAAAGGCGTGATATTAAACTGTTTAATCAACCATAGCCCTGCGTCAAAATGACGAAATAAAATGGAAACCAGTCTCAGATTCGTCTTCATGGACTGGATTACAGGGCTCAACACTAACGGTTGCCCGATTGCCCGTGTACATGTAGATTTTGCGTCGGTCAAGTGGAATTTGAAAAGTCAGTGACCGATGGGCAAGTTAAAAAGCTGGCAAAATAGGTCAATAGATCCTAAGATTGTCTGCTCGACATTTGCTCCAAAGAAACGAACCCCGACACAAACATAAATATTGTCGAAAAAACCCCGGTGGCCGTTAAAGAAACTCCCGTCTTCGAATGAGCACCACAAGGAAAATTAAAACGAGTGTGACACTGCGTGCACACATGACGAATTATTGCCGACAATGTCAGACATCAACAATACAAATGAATACAATTCGCTCTTACTTGAGAATAGATGGTTTTCATATGGAAGAATGAGTTTGTGACAATCCTGAAAATTATGGGAATTCCATAGTTGCACGCGTTTGATAATTCAGTTGATATCTTTTTAGAAATATTAGTTGTCATCAACAGGCCTAACACTCCCGTCCAAGTAGATGGAAAACGCACGTGAATTGTTTCGTTTACCCTACACAAAGTGTACCTAATTATCGGACGGACCCTAAATATCCGACATTTCATAAAATCTTACTTAAAGCATAACCTGAGAATGACACCAATTTTTGTGCCGCTGTAATGCATTTAATGTCCGGCACTGTCTCGTTTTTTTCTAGCGTTGCCTTGTTTTGATTTTACCGAGGGTGCAATTTAGACCCCCAAGTCAGCCTAAAATGGACGATCGCATAAATCGGTTATAAAAGTTGAAAACAAAATCTTTTTTAACAAAGAAATCATTTCACTGAACTGACAATATGTCACTGGTTCATTTTTTTATTTGTTTTTGAACTCTAGTCAAACCCCGGCCGCGCACGTGCGTGTGTCATATCAAGAAGGCAAAGAAATACTAAAAACTTCACTGAGTTTGCACGTGCTTTAGTCGTCTGCACTGATTCAGCAAAACGACTTTGTTGCAAATGGAGCTGTGTTTTAGCAGCATATATGTCAAAACACTCGAGCTGAAACTTGGCTACAAGGTGCCTGCGGCCATTACTTGGTTAGTTAGTTTTCAGCAGTGTGGCGTATGGGGAACCATGGTGTCCGATATTTAGGTTCTCCGAAGGTTTGTTAGTTGTGTTTTTTAAAGATCAGTCAGAACATAAACGTGGCCTTCGGTGACAAGATATAGTAACAGAACAATTCTATAAAGGTAAGCCTTTATTTCAGCAAAGAATTTACAACAAACCGTAGTACTTTCAATTATATATAATGCCAAATGTGCCAAAACGTCTGATAATTAGGTCACTTGACTGTGACTAATTTGCATTCATAAGGGAGGACTCGCATATTGTGCAGTTTTTACAAGAGTTCTGGTAGTGCAGAAGTTCAATATGTTGTACCAACTTCAGAACATAGAATTCAGTCTATAAGAATGCTGTGCAAGACATTACACTTACAGATTGAGGGAAAACGTAGACTCTGCTATCAAGACATAAAAATGTGACTGACTTTACAAAGACATTTCACTTGGACTGTCTACTTCATAGGAAAAGTTTAATTATGTGTTAGACTTTTTGTACTTAGCTGACATTGATATCACAATTATTGAGTAGCCTAAAACATTTCCCCATACTGTATCAAACACGTCTGTAGACTTCCATTTCAAAGTCATTGACTAAGCAAATGGGTTATGACATATGTGATATGTTTGTAAATAAGTCCAACTTTTAAAAATAAAAAGTTGAATAAACACAGTTATTTGTTTGCACTACTGTGCATTACTACTAAAATGCGTGGGTAAAAATGAGGTGCACAAAAAACTGCACACTAGCTTATGGAGAACGTTGACCGCCGCGTTTTTACGCGTGCGACCTGTTCAGATTTTCAGATGTGGAGAACACTGTGGACCCTAACTTATTCCACATAAATCCACTAAATGTGGGTCTAAATGAATGATTTTGGTGTCTTTGCATTTCTTAGACATCTGGCTATCCGTACATATCCATTTCATGACCCTCAATTACTTCGAATTATAACTACGCTATTCCGAACTCGGTCCACTTTAGCCACGCGCATTGTGAAATTGGCAGCCATTTCAAGGAACTTACTATACCTAGCACCATCTTTGGGCGATCTGCTACAACACGCGCTGTTCCTTTTTGATCAGTCAACCTCATTGGTCGATTTCGTCAATTATTATCGTCATCGTTATTAATCATCGCTATGTCTGCTCTCGTCATCACCTTCGTCGTCTCTCTCACCATCTTATCTGTCATCGTCATGTGTTGTTATCGTCGTCCATGAGACGTGTACCGACATCTATAGTTTGTCAAATGGGTGAATTTAATAGTAAAGCAAGTTAATTTACTAAGCCTATATCGTGTAGCGTCTCAAACATCATCATATGGCCCAGCACCGTCGTTGTCACTCGTCCTTTACGTTACTGGTGTCATCACTGTCATTGTCTAGGTTGGTCTAGGTTACCGCCATGATCATTTTTTGGTTTATGTATTGATCACATGACTGTATTTGAATTTCTATTAAGTTTGATAAGTGAAACAGTCTAATTGGGAAAATATGGGTGGCCCTTAAAAGGGCCGTTGGGGGGGTATCAATCAGTACCGCTCAAGGCGTCTGATACAGCAGCCACTGAGATAAGTGCAACATCACATTGTTGAAGGCATCTTTTGCTTTTCTCCATAGTGCTGCCGCCACATAAATTCGTCCAAATATTCTTCTAGCTTGTTGTCGTTTGCCCCACACATGGTCTTGAACCTGCGTTTTGCGTTCTTCCAAAAGCATTCCACGTGATTAGTGTGGGCACCTGTGATCGGATCGACGAAGTTCTGATTGTGATTGAGTGTCTGGTGTTGATATGGAGGATTCACCGGAAGGTTCACTATGCCATTGTATGCCGCACACATGTCTGAGTGCACGATAGACCCTGTATGATGGGCAACAGTGTCTGAGCAGAACGATCTGGAACAAATTCTAAAAATCCGAAAGCCTGGGCTGGGCAATAGCCCCCAAACACCCACCGCTCGAGTACAGGGTGGCCGTCGTTATTTTTTCTGCGCGCCATCAAAGACTCGTCGATTTGTACTAAGATACCAGGACCGTCGACCTGTCTTGGATTCGCAACCAGATACTTTGGCCATAAAAAGAATATTTTGCCTTTTTAAGACGCGCATATACACTGAACAGACACATCCCCACCAGTCTATGATAAGAACAATTTGGGTGCATGTGATCTGCCTGCGGAGATGATTCGGACCTAGAATCCATAACGATCATTGCCAGTGGCGTACCCAGAAGTTTAATGGCAACTGGGGTTTGGGTTATGAACAGGGCAGGGCGCCAAACACAGAATAACTGCAAAGACTTTCGACACTGAAGGAGAAGAATTTCTTTGCCAATGTCTCTCGTTCGCCAAATGGGTGAACGTTTCACCGTTAAATTACATGCGAAAGTTAATTCTTGTTAGCGACGTTAAGTAATTATTTAGAGACGTTACTTAACACCGCAAATAATTACTTAACGCCATAAAAAGTTGGTTTACGCTGCAAATTACTTTACGCCAGTGCTGTACTGGTAAAATTAGAGACAAGTAGGCGTCCACAGCCCATCGTATGAGCGCTGAATTTTGAAAATACATTAAACTCGCAAAACCTGACTCACAAACATCTAGGCCTACTTTTTGACTCACGGATCTTGGATGTTGGAGAAAGAAAGGCCAAGCACACATATTCGAAGGGAAAAGTCCATGTGCAATCCAAGCGGTCTCTGAAGGGGCCCAACCACAATATAAGAAAATATGAGCGTAACACCCAGAAATGATATGCTGGTTATGATTTTTGGTCGCCCGTCGGGTGTGTCCGTGAGGCCCTTCACCACCCCCCCTTTATCCACCTATGGGATACCATAATTGTTTCTATATCTTGAAAAATTAATAAAAATTCCATGTGAGCATCCATGTATGCCTGGTGGTCCGACGCATGCCCAAATGTTCGGCAACAATGCTGCCGTCTGTGTATCGCATTGATGCTGTTAGCTATCGTATCGAGACTACGCCCCACTATACCGTCCCTTACGGTGCGCAGACGGTACGTTAAAATGTAAAAACGTGGTTGCGACAATAAAATGTAAAAAGGTGGTTGGCTGCACTATACCGTAACTTACGGTGGTGGGTAGGCGCTACGTTAAAAAAACAAAAAGGTGGTTGGCTGTGCATACGTGCGCCTACGCCCCACTACAGCACTGCATCACAAATAATTACTTTAAGCCGCAAATAATTACTTTACGCCATTAACAAGAATTATCTTACGCCCGTAAGGTTCACTCATTTGACAAATTAGACTTCGGTACATGTCTCATGGATGACAATAACATGACGATGACTGATAAGATCGTGAGAGAGACAGCGACGGTGATGACAAGAGCAGACATAACGATGACTAATAACGATGACGTTAATAATTAACGAAATCGATCAATGACGTTGTCTGATGAAAAGGGAACAGCGCATGTTGCAGCAGATCACCAGTAGATGGCGGTAGGTATAATAAGTTCCCTGAAATGGCTGCCGATTTCACTATGCGCGTGACTGAAGTGGACAGAGTTCGGAGTAGCGTAGGTAAAAATCGAAGTAATTGAGGGTCATGAAGTGGATATGTACAGATAGCCAGATGTCTAAGGAATGCAAAGATACCAAAATCATTCATTTAGACCCACATTTAGTGGATTTATTTGGAATAAGTTAGGGTCCATTATATCAGACTAGTGCCGAATTCTTCGCCAAAGTCACCTTAATTATCATAACTAAGCTTCATCAAAGATATGTATAGAAGTAGAAATGACCACTGAAGAAAGTAAGCACTTTTTAAGTGATAGTTTTAAGTGTGGAATGTATTTTTGACGAGGTGAAAACTCTTAATCGGTGACCGGATTTGGCTTCGCGCCCGTTTAAAATACACGGGACGAAATTTGTACAGAAAGCCGTGGGAATTATTGTTATTAACCCCTAACCGGCCAACCGAGGGAGTACGTGTTGCCTACTGGCCAGCTAGACTAGAGTAGACGTCAGTCACTGTCTATCTGAACCTACTGATGTAATGACAGTTGCACAACAGTCAACACGACTGAAGACAGTGACATAATACTCTGGGGCCTGTTCCAAGAAACTGACTTACCGTTTTCGCCATAATAACTGCCCATGCCCCTATAAGCGTCCCCCCCACGCGTTTTCAGACTTTGCTGAAATAAGCGCCCAGTCCATGAATGTGTACGTGCGAAAAATGACTTACCTACAGTCCTAAAAATTCTACAGAAATGTCACCAATTTATCAATAATACCCGACAGTCCTGAAAAAAATCATTGTGCGCAGAATTTGTAGACCACGAGCCTCACCGCTATGTCGGTATTTAACCGTGACTATACACTTCAAACTTCCGCCATGCCTCAAAACGAACACAAAAGTTTTGCTGATCCTGCGAGGACCAGTGGTCTGGCTTTTCAGAACAGACGTAGTGTANGAGTTCGGAGTAGCGTAGGTAAAAATCGAAGTAATTGAGGGTCATGAAGTGGATATGTACAGATAGCCAGATGTCTAAGGAATGCAAAGATACCAAAATCATTCATTTAGACCCACATTTAGTGGATTTATTTGGAATAAGTTAGTGTCCATTATATCAGACTAGTGCCGAATTCTTCGCCAAAGTCACCTTAATTATCATAACTAAGCTTCATCAAAGATATGTATAGAAGTAGAAATGACCACTGAAGAAAGTAAGCGCTTTTTAAGTGATAGTTTTAAGTGTGGAATGTATTTTTGACGAGGTGAAAACTCTTAATCGGTGACCGGATTTGGCTTCGCGCCCGTTTAAAATACACGGGACGAAATTTGTACAGAAAGCCATGGGAATTATTGTTATTAACCCCTAACCGGCCAACCGAGGGAGTACGTGTTGCCTACTGGCCAGCTAGACTTGGGTAGACGTCAGTCACTGTCTATCTGAACCTACTGATGTAATGACAGTTGCACAACAGTCAACACGACTGAAGACAGTGACATAATACTCTGGGGCCTGTTCCAAGAAACTGACTTACCGTTTTCGCCGTAATAACTGCCCATGCCCCTATAAGCGTCCCCCCCACGCGTTTTCAGACTTTGCTGAAATAAGCGCCCAGTCCATGAATGTGTACGTGCGAAAAATGACTTACCTACAGTCCTAAAAATTCTACAGAAACGTCACCAATTTATCAATAATACCTGACAGTCCTGAAAAAAATCATTGTGCGCAGAATTTGTAGACCACGAGCCTCACCGCTATGTCGGTATTTAACCGTGACTATACACTTCAAACTTCCGCCATGCCTCAAAACGAACACAAAAGTTTTGCTGATCCTGCGAGGACCAGTGGTCTGGCTTTTCAGAACAGACGTAGTGTACTTGTCTACTAGATTGCTTCGCAAATATTTCCCGCTTACAACAGGAATTAAAATTTCTTTGTACATGTGAAAACCGCGAATCGAAGACTAATAAAAAGCTTGGCCAGTGTTAAAAGCACGTGCCCAGGAAGCGCACGCTACATACACAAACCTGTCATCAAAGACATTAGTCGGGAACTATCCATTCATGAAACGGGTAGCATAGGATCGGATTGGCACTAATTTCCGATAGTTTCTAATACTATAAAAAATGTTTGGCTGTGTTATTTTTAAGATGAATTGTATGATTAACCATAATTGGTGTTTTTAAGCCAAATGTCCGATAAAATGACCACTGCCAGTGAATGCTTAAACACCCTTACACCGAAAAATAACTGTCACCTACGCATCCAGCCACACGGTGACTAATATGGACCTTACCGAGACTAATGTCGAACGTTTTTAGCACGAGACTGGCAAGTGCTGAATGAAACACTCTGGTTTAGGCCTAAAGCTTGTGCAAATTTCTTTAGGTACAATGCGCATCTGGTAGCTCGTTAGATTGTGTGGCTCTGGCCAAAAGACGGTCTCTGCTCTGGCAAATGAACTCTGGTGACACGCACGCGCTCGCTTACTCAATGCAGACAAACTTCAAAACAAACGTCACGTGACAACAACATGTTTGTTCGTCCAGACATTTTTCTCATGTTGCCAATCATACATGTAGATGGCACGATGTAGCACAGATTTGTACTTAAACCTGCCATAATCCCGACACTTAAAAATCTTAGGGGCGCTACTTGGAAAACTTCAGGAGGATTTCAGGTAATTTGCTCGAGTCGAAACTGTATTTTTATTCAAGTATTCAAGTCGCCATATCGACGATTGCAAGGCAGTCAGTCGGCAAGTTTTCGCCCTGAGATTTCAGCATAATTTTCTGTAAAATGATGGTAATTTAGCAGCAAAGTTTGATAGCAATGTACCACGATTTTGTAGTAAGTCTTTCATAGATTACAGATACGTCACAGAGCGTAAATGCGATGAATCTTAGCTTCCGATTTCACCCGTTTCGGAGACCGGGTTTCAACGGCATTGGGAATCTTGGGTTATAATAAGCGCCCCCCTGAAACGAACTTTTCTAAGTGCCCTGGGCGGTTAATACGGCGAATACGGTAAGTTTATTTTTAACTTAAGTCTAAGATTTGTCTTAACTTCCGAACTTTGAAATTTCCACATTTGAAAAATTGGTCAAAATTAAGACAAAACGTAGGCCATAAACTTAAGTCAAACTTACGATCTTTTTCTTGATTTGGTTTTGAGACAAATTCAACTTTTATTTTAAAATATACTAAAATTTAAGATTTGTCTTAGCTAAGTCAGTTTTGTTCACAGGCACCTTTAAGTAGCCCTCTACTAATTATATTATATTGTAGAGGGCTACTTAAAGGTGCCTGTGGTTTTGTTGGAACGGGCCCCTGGTCTGGAGAGTGTGGTCACTTAAACCAAGAAGAAGAAGAGCTACATATTCTATTGAAGCACTGAAAATGCGCCTCCTCCATTCGTGCCCTCTTTCCAGTGTCCGCTGTAGCAATAAAACTAGACTTACTTTTTTCTTTTCCCTTCCCATTGCTACACAATTTTTCCACACGTGTGTACCCCACTTTCTTAACTTATGTTGTAGGAGAACAAACATTCGTGTTCAACGCCCTCTGGCGTCAGAGAGATAATGGAAGAGGGACTGAGACTCGTGTACGTTCCCATAGTACACAGCCTTTTTCTAAGACCAGGGGCGGATCCAGGATTTTGAGTTGGGGGGTGGGACAGAGTATTATCCAAGACTTTGCCCATTAGGCATTTGCACCCCCGAACTGCCAAATGTAATCTGGGAGAATTTTAGGCGGGGCCATGGCCCCCTTGGTCCCCCTCTAAATCCGCCACTGAGGATGTTATACAAAAGTCTGTGTACAACGAAATATCTACAAAATTATAACATTTAGGTCAGCAAAAATGTACATTTTTCAGTGAAAGAAGAAAACCTAGAAGATTTGGTTTTTTGACTCCAATCTCTGGGGAGCATTCATGTTGAACGTCGAAAATATCTTTGTAGTAAAATTTAGCCGCGAAAGGAAAAAAGTCACATTCAAAGCAAAACAAAGGCATCGTGAACATGACTAAGTTTCGTTTGATATAAATCTAGGAACCAGTAAGAGGTTCCTAGTATAAATGTTCGGGGAGGAATGTCACAAAATATGTAACAGTGCATCATTCTAATAACAATTCCTAGCACATTATAATATCTGAAAGGGCTTTTCAGTAATACCGCGGTGAGCCAGTTTCTGAGGCCAGATCACTTTTCATTCTTGGACGTTTGGTCTACTTGAACTCACCGGTAATCTGCTGGAATGTGACGATGAACCCTTTGAAAAACATGTTTGCAAAAACATGTACACCCAATCGTTGCACCCTTTCATTGCTGGCAGACCGAATCGTGGAGGAGAGACTCCCTAAAAATGTGAGGGATTACGAGAATGTGTACAGTCATCGCATTTAATTGTTGCATAGGAATAGACTGACCATGAGTATCACTGACACTGTGAGCTCCAAAGAAAAATAAATCTTAAAATTTTAATGAATCGTCATGCCACAAACATGACACGATTGACGAGAAATGTTGAGAAACTATAAATTTGTTGAGCTAAATCCTCGGTCTCTGAGGCCGGAAAACTGGGCATGTTTGTACTGAGCACGGGAGTGTTCTTTGAGAAAGTCGTTTAGAGACCGTCCTTAACCGATTTTTTGTCACTCGGCAAGTAACGAATCTTAATATCTTCCAGTGCTAAGTGGTTGATGTGTTGTGTTGTTTGACGGCAATACTAACTCTTACGAATAATTATTGACTTCACTCAGTGAGGTCAAGATCCCGGGGGCCACGCAGGCGTGTACCAAAAATTGCAGGTCATAGGCAGTACTTTTTCAAAAAGTTTTGTGGCAACTCATTTTCTTTACGTCGATTTTAAAGCTTTCTTTGTAATGTTTAATCGTTTTAAGGTTCTTAGGAGTGAGATACATTTTATCTTCTGCAAGTTTAGAAAGTAAAAATAAGGCCTAAGGTTACTGTTATTAACTGAAAAGTTGTAATTTCGGATGCAGTGACGGGCGTACGTGACGGACGTACAAATTTGACGTACGTTTGCCACTCTGCCACACTGTTTCTAACTTAACGAATAATTCTTGGGATCTAAACTTTTGATCAATAGTATTAAGTAATAAGTTCAAAGAGAATCTGAAATTATTTTAACTTTGGTTGAAAACTTTTAACGTAACTGAACTTTTTAGCAGTTTTTTGTGTCGGACGTACGGCACCACGATATCCTGGAGTTGACCTTTGACCCCAAGAGGTTAATGATGTGCCAAAGTTGAAA
>NMRA01000719.1:62518-123416 GCA_002633005.1 Phoronis australis | reverse complement strand
TTAATCTCAACATCACAGGGAGTTGTGTAATTGAACAGCTAGAAGTGAATTGTCAAAGCTCTTTATGCATTTTTGACATAAAGGATTAATTTTCATTATCCTAATTCACCTGCATGGTGTCAAATGGGGACACTCACTGCAGTCGTGTTTGCCCGACAACTCCAACTAATTCAGTTATGTCGTTGAAATTGCGATTTACCGCATGCCTGGTGACTAAAAAAAAATTATATGAACTTTAATGATAAGTTATCGGGTGAACATTGCAACAAGTAATGACCAATGAGTTCGCTGAAAAACTAGCCGATTGAAGAGAAAAAACGGGTTTATTTGACCGACTTATATGTCGCCTGGTCATCATATCATGGGCATTCATTGAATATATATTTTTTACCCGCATTTAGACCGAGTAACCTAAACAGATTTTCTGAACGCTTCCATCTTAATTCTTATAATAGTTATAAATTACTACCGGTACTACAAAATAAGGTTTTAAACAAAGAATTGATTCAACGTCCGACACAGAGATTTATTTTCCACAAAAAATACGCCACATGGCATCACTGGGACATACACTTTCTGGTTCATGAACTCTGGTGACCTGTGGTTACACCGTCCGTGTGACGTCAGCCGGAGCGAAATGTAGGTCAAGGTGCTTGGCTGCGGTCATTGACCGAACTGAACAGTTAGGCTGCTGCCACGGCCAGTTTACAGTGCCAACATATTAAAATATAGGTGTAAGCCAGGATTAGTGGAAAGCATTGCATGTAATTTCAGTGACTGTGACTTGTTTGTAGGGCCTATTTGTGAGCATGTTGAGACTGAAAAAGACTACTTTCTCGGCTGCAGCTGCATTCTTCTTCAAGATGGCGGCCCCCTGCAGGATAAGGACGTTCTCCCGTTCAGTGACTTTACCAGACATACAGCGGTCGTGAGCGTGTGATAACATCTCCTTTGTTAACTGCCGAGAACAGTCTTTTTTATGATATAACAACATGCAGGCCAATTGTCTACCAAGCTTATTACCGATCACGTTTGAACACAGTCAAACCCAATCATCGACGTTATTGACTGTCATTTGCTGAGGCTGAGCCAATGCGAATTGATACGTAGTCACAAAACAGATTATTTACCTATGAACCTAAGTGACCAGATGCAGGGCAATTAACATTCAAATGGCTTGTGGCGAAGCATAGATGCATGCATAAGATAGCTTTACATTAAAGGAAATAATAACTTTGTCATCAAGTGTCACAGTTTTCAAATTCCCACCTCGACATATAACCAGATTGTACTAAGGATTACATTTTCTGAAATCTATTCGCAACAAAGAGTATATAGATTTTACTGTTACTATGACTGTGAACAAAAATGAAACTCTGACTATAAATTGATATTTTGAACAGTTGAAAATCATGATAGGTAATTTCTAAGCACTATTTCTAGTCTGCGGATTCCAGGAAAAATCTGCGCTTCCCAAAAATGATAGATGTGACCCTTGCCAACAAACTTTCAGTTATCTGTTCTATGTTATTTTATGCTCTTGTCTCTAACAGATTTTGGGGATATTCTTAGCTTTTGCATGTCATGCAATTTGTTATTTCTGGTGTCATTGCTGTAATTTTAGTTGCAAATCTCCAGGGGTATAGACTTTTGTTGTAGTCTTTCCTGGCCATGTAATCACTTTTGTCTTTGGGTGTGACTCAAGAATTTGTAATTAGTGTTTGCTCTATATATATTCTAGTTCTATCCCCAATTCTCACATATTGTCTTAGAATGAGAAAGGTTCTTGTATGAATATATTATTAGCCTGAATTAGTTTTAAATATAAAGTATTTATGGCACTTCATGAACTGATTTTTGAAATGTTTTTAATTTTTGTGGTATAACACACATGGCGCTTATTTTACGGATTTATTGTATTTTGAGCAAATACATTTTATTTTCTACAATTAATCGCTGCTAATTGAACCTTAATAGAATGCTACTTTTGTTAAAGGATATATGAAAGTCATTAAATTTGTTACTGTACTCCATTCTTGTTTTAATTTAGTGAATGTTTGAATTTTATGAATATCTCTATTATTGAACCTTATTCTCTTGGAAAACTTCAGTTTTCAAAACTGAGTTCTTTGAAAATTTAAGTTCTGAAAGCTTGAAGTTTTTTCAAAAACTCAGTTTCTGGAACTTAAGTTTTTCAGGATCTTAAGTTTTTCAAAAACTTAGAATATAAATAGGTAAATAAAACAACAAGAATGGATCAACTGAAATTTTCGGATGTAATAACATCCTTTGTCAACAGAAACAGAAATAAAGTAAAATCAAACACTATATGACAATTGACATTTAAGATATGGTGTAATGAATATGATACATTTTTATTACATCCGAAAATTTCAGTTGATCCATTCTTGTTTTATTTACCTATTTATATTCTACATTTCGTGAAACAATAGTATCCTTGGGAGGATCTGGATCGCCTTATTTAGTTTCAGATTTATTTTCTACGTTATTTATCAAAAACTTAAGTATTTTGGAACAAGTTTTTTGGAACAAACGTAATATTCCATACTTAAGTTTTTAAAACTTCAGGTTTTTAAAAACTTATGTTCCAGAAACTTACGATTTTGAGAAACTTACTACTTTATGCTCACATCATTGCTATATGTTGCGTTTCTAACTAATTTGACCAAGCAATCAGAGAGATTACGAATTAGCCTGCTAGTTTCATTTTAAGTTTGTGTTAAAAGTTTTTCAGACTGAAAACTGGATTTTTATATGAAAACTTCAGTTCGTTTTTGTAAGGGATTTAGATATTTCCGAACTATAAAATAGAAAATCGACCCAGCTGAGGAAAGAAATATCCACACAGTACGAGATAATCTAAGTGAGCCAGCACACGTACAGTCTGCTCTATGAGTCGTCTACATACCTAGCTGGATAGGCCTGTCAACCAACATGATGTACTCATTGTCAAACCAGTCTAGTTGTGACTTGGTTTGATACATCGTACGTATTGTGCTGTGGTGCTACTCAGACATGGCAGATGCATACAACTCTGCATTAAATACAATAGGATCAGAGGTTGCATAGCAAATGACTGTCCTCAATCACCATGTGAATGATGTCTGCACTCTCTCTGAATATAGTCAGAGGCCTCAGTCAGCATGTAAAAGATCTCTGCACCTTCTGCAAGGGGAGTTCACAACAGAATCACTAGGGGTTGCTGTGGTAATCCTCAAAGTTGCAATTGATTATAATTATATGTCTTGTCTTGACAATTGTGACCATGTTATAATTCATCTGTTATTTTGCACTCTCAGATTGCCAAAGTGATCTTTCCATTTTTTGTATTTTTGTTGATAAGTTTGGCTGAACAAATCCCACTTTATGTTACACTGTGTCAGAGACACAGGAACACAGAAGAATTTCTGTGTTTCTGATAATCTGCCAATTCATGACATGTTCCAGGCGACTGCATTCTGAAAGGCATGTACCCACATGAGCCAAAAAACAAGTAGACAGCAAAGATTGAAAGGCAGCACTGCACCCAAGACATATTACTACAAGAAAGATAGGCAGTTTCTACTTCATTTCGCCTATTCAAAGTAAGTGACTCGATTTCAAAAACTTTTTGCATTTAATTTAGTTGAGTCATATGGTGTGGTATCAATACAACTGTATTCCGTTCTGTAAAGATTTTTGCATACTTTTTTAAGAAGATGAATAGATAATTAGGTGAAAGATGCTATTTGTAGCAGACTTGACATTTATGTTACTTTGATGTGGAGTGGCCTACAGCCATCTTGCATAACCTTGATTTGTTACCTGGTAAACCCCCTGTTGGTGAAGATTCAAAACTAGGAGGCCATAACAGACCATTCCCATGGCTTTCTTCCAATATTAATCTTTGCCGATAGAGGGCCACCTTGTGGTGAATCAGTAGTTATTAACTGGTTCACAGTGATAGCTTTTTGTAGCAAAACTTTTCTTTCATTACTTATTCAACATTTCTGTTTGTTTTCCCACATGACATCTGGTACTATGATTCTCAAAACTTTTTGCACACCGTATCTTTTGAGAATAGTCCTTAATTTGCTGTCTGGGTCATAGTTGGAAATCTCCAACTGCATGTGTTCATTATCTATGCATTAAACCATCAAATATTGATTTTGTAATAAGTGTTTGTGCAGCCTTAACCAATTTTTCACAAAATGTGGCATTGAAAAGTGGAAAGCTTTTCTTATGATTTCATTTAAAGTATAATGTTATCTTTTAACGGCCGTTTTGGTCTTGCTATAAAGGATATTCGAAATATTTTAGGTGATTTCTATGAAATTTATAAAGATAGCTCTTCTTCAATCCGCAAGTTGGTTGCATTGAGCAAAGCTCTGAAACTAGTTCAAGTGAGCTCTGGTCCCTCACTTTTTATAACTGTTCGGTGGCCGAGATACCCGCCCATTTTCAGTCCACCTAAGAATTTGCTATTTGACTTGAGCAGTGATGTCAGAAGCAGGTAATGAATCCCGTATGTACAACACCGGCAGTCGGACACTTGGTGTTTGCAATGTGTGACTTTCTTGCAGTGTCACACTTCTTGTTAGAAGAATTCATTAATTTCGTTTTTATGGAAAGATTCAAAATTCATTCATATTAAGCCATACTGACCTAAAATACCTGAGAAAAGGTAAAGTTTTCCTTCGCGTGAAGTTGGTAACGTTGAAAGCTACTGAGGCTTCTGAACTGGTTTTGACCACGTTTAGCCAGAAGATTAAGTGAGATTACCAGATGAGTGGAAGCAGTGATGACTGTGGACGCCATCTCTGGACAGTAACTTGGGTTCAAATCCCAAGCACCAATAACAGACAAATGTGCTTCTGCAGCCTCTCTCAGGGTGAGCCTAATAACTATATATACACAGTAGTGTTCTTATGAGTTACAAATTAAGGTGTGTTTTGCAATGGGCATGATCTATTTGGCCTGCACACGTTCAATGCAATTCAGGCATCAGGTACGCCTTCCTTCATTTTTATTAAAAAAAGAAAAAAACGGGCCCATTTGTTGGAAACCTTCGTGAAAAAATCACCGTTTTTTCCAGTTTTGTCCCAGTAAAGTTACCACCGTTTCTATAACTGCAACAATGATCCATTTTGTTCAATGCGAAAAGGTACCCTTTGTATGGAATCTGGCCTAAGAAGGTCCATGTGTCTGAGCTACACGCCTTGTGTGCACTTCTGTGCAGGCCTGTAGCCAGGATTACACAAGGGGTGATTTGTTTTGTCAAAACGTTGTCTGTAACTAACTCTTTGCTGTCAGCGCCAATATGTACAATTTGTCTGAGACTCCTCTCATACCTTCTCATATTGCATGAATTATAAACATCGCGCCTTGCTGCCCGACTTCAGGACACATCAGTGAGTTTTTTCTGCAGATTCAGGATATTCGTTGATATGTACTTCATTTTAGAGCTGTTCTCTCTTTGGACTGCTCATCATCAACAACATAGTTTACTTTGTCGGCAAGGTTTCTCATTTCCAGTATCGAGTCTGAGCAGGCTATCACTAGATGTTGTCAACAACCGCAACAATGTGTGTGTGTGACGCTAAATGATAACATTCGCATTGTCCCCACTCATGGTTGCCACGCCATCATATCCTTTCCCTCTGCAGTTGGCAATGTTGATACAGATCATATTCAAGGTGGCCACAATGCATTCAGCAACCGCACAAGACTACAAAAACAAATTTCCAGCAACTCCTCTGGAGTGTTGTATTTGGCATCAACTAATCGTATGAGCAAGGGCATGAATTCTTCATTGTTGGCAGTAACTTTGTCAGCAATAATGGAGTAACATTTCAGTGCATATGTTATTTCGCTTACACTGTCGGCTTGTTTACTTGGGCCAGTTAACAGATACTAAAAATGACTTTCCCATCCAATTCTCTGAAACAGAATAATGCTCTGTAACCCTTGACAACCCTCAAAAGTTTTGAGGAAAATTTTAAAATTCCTTTCAAAATCGAATTGTTCTAAAACCCCCTCGACCCCCACACCCCATGACCCTTTCGACCCACAACTCCCACGACCCACAACCCCCTCGACCTACGGCAGCAGATGTATCTTTGCACTTTTTACACAATTCATAATTATGTCACGTGGCTGAATGACTTTCCCATAAGACATATCTACGTGCGAATCTGCTCTGGCTCAAGTCTGGTGGTTAAAAACAGAAAGTGGCGTGAGAACGTGATTTGAAATAACTAATTGCGAGCACGCTATCGTTGTCACAGAAATAGTTCCACGAGCGGTTACCAATGGCCCTGTTCTACTAAACTTAGGGAGAGAGTATGTTAATGTGAACGGACATAATTTCACATTTTTATTATTTGCTTTCTGTTGTATACTGTCTCATTTGCAATATACTCCATGTAACATTGAGATACTTTTTTAGTTAACAGTTTGTTTTTCCAACTTTGTTTACTGAAGAAATTAGTTTCATATTTGTCGGTTCCTTGCTGATTCTTCTAAAAAAGCTTGAATCTGCCATTCACTGAAGAGCAGACGAGACGATTACACTCTGCCGGGAATGACAGATGTAACATTGGTAGGTCTGTGAATTGATTTGGTCGCGTTGTTTTTTTTTCTGTTTTTGGCTTTCAAACTTGTCGAATCGACTCTCTTAATTGCAAAAAAAAACACGGAAAAGCCATCCGAGCTCACGGTCTGACTCGGTCCTGCAAGTCAGCGCTTGTTCTATGTTCAGGTCAAGTATAGCTTGTGTAGACTGGGTCGAGGGGGTTTTAGAACAATTCTTCAAAATCTGCTAAACAAGCAAGCATGACCTGCACTTTTAGTGAATTACACGGCAACTGTGGGAATAGACCACCCACCAATGACCATAATGTCCATTCTGTGTCATAGGGAGTATGAGTTTTAATTCATTCTTGCGTTTAACTTTCAAGATTGAAGCCAATGGTGCATTAACAGGTGACAAAACGAGGATTGGTGGAAATCACCTAAACAGGGTTTAGTATCCTTTTAAAATGCTTTCTGATGCTGTAAATGTTTCATCATAGGTATACTCAACAGTTTCATAACGACGAAAAAAAATTCTGGATTGACGTTGTCTTCTCCTAAATGTTCGGGATCTCCTATCAATGCAAGGCACTGGCAACTGCCGTAAAGAATCGCTTTAGTTATCACTTTGGGATTGTGCCTGTTTTTCTGTATCTGTGCTTTCATTTCACCTTCGGTCTGGACAGAGTCATTGCTTTATTGCAAATTTCTGGCGTTGCACCTCTGGTGCTGTACATCTGTCACAAAAAAGTACGAAGAAGTTTAGTTACGTCAAAACTGTTAAATCAAAATTAAAATAATTTCACCATGATCTCTTTTAACTTGGTATTTAATACTATTCAGCAAAATTTTAGATCCCAGGGATGTCAGAAATCACGTGACGGATGTATGCAAAATTTGTACCTCTGTCACATACCTATGTCACACCCATGAAGTTGCAATTATTCAGGCAAAAATAACCTTAGGTCTTAATTTTGCTTTCTAATTTTGCAGAAGATTTGTCTCACACCTAAGAACCTTTAACAATTATTACAAAGACAGCTAGAAAGATTTGTCTCACACCTAAGAACCTTTAACAATTATTACAAAGACAGCTAGAAAATAAAAGAATTTACTATGAATTTTCAATTACAAAAGTATTCGCTGCACGGTGTTTGTAAAGATATCCTTAGTTTTTGGAAAATTGCAGAAGCAAAAAGTATCCATATAAAAGACTAATGTTGTAGTGGGCATGCTTGTGTAATCAGTAGCGAATGTCCAAACCATGTGAAATGCTAGCGTATCTCCCGTGTACTGGCTATTGCGCAAGCGTAACAGAGATGATTTGTTCCACCTTGCCCCAGTTTGGGTTTAGACGTGCAGTTGAAACTGGAGCAACTGATCTAGGGCAACTTGCTGTGTCATTCAAAAATGGCCGTTGCAGTGTCAACATGGTCGCTCCACATTAGTCATGTTTACACAAACACTAGCACACGATCAGCTGTTCCATGTTAGTTGCTCTGTGTTACTGTCCCCTTGTAAATGGAGCTATTGTGTCCTAAATTATTTGAGATTTTACCTTAAATTTAACTATAACATCAATATACAATGTTCAGAATTTGAGAAAAATTACAAGAGGAAAAATCACCAATGTCCTATTTGATCAGACAAAGAGTTACACAACAATTTATGTTTCCTGAACTCACGACTGTCACAAGTTGAAGTCATTTTACTGTCCATTATTCCATGGTNTCTGGCATTGCACCTCTGGTGCTGTACATCTGTCACAAAAAAGTACGAAGAAGTTTAGTTACGTCAAAACTGTTAAATCAAAATTAAAATAATTTCACCATGATCTCTTTTAACTTGGTATTTAATACTATTCAGCAAAATTTTAGATCCCAGGGATGTCAGAAATCACGTGACGGATGTATGCAAAATTTGTACCTCTGTCACATACCTATGTCACACCCATGAAGTTGCAATTATTCAGGCAAAAATAACCTTAGGTCTTAATTTTGCTTTCTAATTTTGCAGAAGATTTGTCTCACACCTAAGAACCTTTAACAATTATTACAAAGACAGCTAGAAAGATTTGTCTCACACCTAAGAACCTTTAACAATTATTACAAAGACAGCTAGAAAATAAAAGAATTTACTATGAATTTTCAATTACAAAAGTATTCGCTGCCCGGTGTTTGTAAAGATATCCTTAGTTTTTGGAAAATTGCAGAAGCAAAAAGTATCCATATAAAAGACTAATGTTGTAGTGGGCATGCTTGTGTAATCAGTAGCGAATGTCCAAACCATGTGAAATGCCAGCGAATCACCCATGTACTGGCTATTGCGCAAGCATAACAGAGATGATTTGTTCCACCTTGCCCCAGTTTGGGTTTAGACGTGCAGTTGAAACTGGAGCAACTGATCTAGGGCAACTTGTTGTATCATTCAAAAATGGCCGTTGCAGTGTCAACATGGTCGCTCCACATTAGTCATGTTTACACAAACACTAGCACACGATCAGCTGTTCCATGTTAGTTGCTCTGTGTTACTGTCCCCTTGTAAATGGAGCTATTGATTTAACAATTGTATTTGAGATTTTACCTTAAATTTAACTATAACATCAATATACAATGTTCAGAATTTGAGAAAAATTACAAGAGGAAAAATCACCAATGTCCTATTTGATCAGACAAAGAGTTACACAACAGTTTATGTTTCCTGAACTCACGACTGTCACAAGTTGAAGTCATTTTACTGTCCATTATTCCATGGTTTACATTTTGTTGGTCTCCTTGACGTGTGTTGTTGACTGCAAGTCATAGGCTGTTTTCGCATCATCCGAGTCATTGTGGGTAGATCTTGAGTGTCGGCACCTGCAGATAGCCACGAATTCATCTCGGAAGATCTTGTTTGTCATGTTGTAGATGATGGGGTTGGCAAATGAGTTAGCATGCATCATGCCGAAGAACACGTAGGCCATGGTTATTCTATCCATAGGTGGCAGGTTGATCTGGATCCAGTTAATGATCATGATGGGTAGTACGCATACCGTAAAGACGATAATAATAACGGCCATCATGACAGTGACATGTCGCTGATTGGAGACCTGGGTCTTGCCGCTGCACATGGTCAGACCTGTGCTGATGTAGAGGATGAAGCAGACGAATAGTTGGACCGCGCCCCAAAGAAGAACTACTGCCATTTTCAGCATCGGATGGTACTGATAAGGCATCATGCACGGTTTTTTGGGGTTGTAGGTCACGAGGTCGGTGTATGCTGTGGCCACGTACAGAGGTATTGACATGACTACCCATGTGACAAGGAGAACGACAGTGGCGCGTCGATGAGTGACCAGTGTGTGGTACTTGAGCGGCCACATAGTGGCAATGAGACGGTCGGCGGCGATCACCATCAGCGTGCTACTTGACCAGGTCAATATTTGGTTGATGCTGAACATACCGGTGAGACATAGTGACTTGTCCATGTAGTGTGGTGGTATTGGCGCATCTGGATCCATGAGGTTAGGTACCACATTCTTGTAGATGTCCATTGGGACGGTGAATAGCCCAGTTATTAGGTCAACTACAGCCAGGGCCAGCACGTAGACAGTGTAGGGCATTGAGCGAATCTTTCGGTTGCGGCAGATCACGGCTATAACGAGTGAGTTTCCAAGGATTATTAGGATGAAAAAGACTGCTTTGACCCCGAACAGAATCCACGCTGTATTTTGTGGGATGTGCTGAATCTCTCTCATAATGGGCGTGCTGCCACGTGGCATGCCTGTCTCGCTGGCACTGTCTGTAGCGTTCATTTTTCCAGGCGTTGTCTTTCTGGGACTGCTGTCCGTCTAAAACAGCTCTGATATGATCAGTGAATTGATTCCTTTTCAAATAATGGTCTATGTCTGCTCACCTGTGGAATTCAACGCTGGAATACCTCTCAACCAAAGTTGTCAGAGCACTTATTGCTGTTGTGCTAATGTTATTGATGCTGCACAGTGACTGTTTTAAATTTTACTTTCCTGTGAGAAACGTGTCTTTATTTTCCTTTAAACCTGTGGTCTGCACTCAATGGCATTCCAGTTATGTACAGTAGACCTGGTTTGGTTTTCTTTTACTGGATTCTTGGCTGAAAATAGAGGAGACTTCAGTAACAAAGAGGCACAAAGTATTGATATATATAAATCTGTACTCTTGTCCTGTTCACAATCAATATTAGACATTAAAGGCAAGATCATTTGTAGTGGATGTTACCTCAGTAAAAATAACAGATGCCTGGTTATCTTTAAAGACATTTTTCATTTTAGTTAGTCTGCTTGGGAAGTATGTACTGTCCATAGAATAATACAATGTGTTCTATATGGCGTTGATAAAGGTTCTGCATTTTAGTGTTGCATTCCCTTGCATTGAGCAAATACATGTGTTCAATAGAGAGTAGGACATCACGTTTCCTCAACGGAAGTGAAAGCTGAAGCCAGATGTCTGCAACCCTTTACATCACTTGCTGATGTTTAGCAGATAGTAAATACACAGCAGGGGAACAGTAATTGATACAGAAAATGTATTAATCCCAAGTCCAGGACAAAAATACTTGGTTCTAGTCTAGCTGTGCTCACTGACTTAAAAATGCTGGTTCACATCAATTTCAGCGGAGGTCTGGTTTTTTCAAAAGCATGTAAGCAAGAGGTAAGCAAGTTTCCAAACACTGTGATTTTCCAAGACAAAATACTGCACAACTGACTGTTTTCAAAAAAAACACAGCCCAGACCTAACTCTGGTTCTTTTGGCCTCACCAGTGATTTTTACTTTTACTTAACGCAACATCAGTGGTGGTTAGCAGATCACAAAGACCTGTAATTTATATACTTCAAAATTCCTGATATTTTACCATAACACTGGCAAGTTGTGACTGTCAGCATGTCAAGTACGTATATTATAAAAATTCTTTAATTTAGGACGATAGCTGTCGTAGATGTGGAATTTTATTTTGTCCTTTTCCCCAATATCAATTGATATTATGAAAGTTCTGCTTCATTGTTACCTTGCGCTAGTTAATGCTAGTAACAGTTCCAGAAAACAATATTACTTTAGATGCTCTGCAACAACCCTTTGCAAAAATGAAATGACAGTAATTTGAGCTGTTTTTGTTCCAAATGGAAAAATGTTTACCTTACCTACCGTCTGGCTCTGAAAGTCCCCTCTGAAAGTCTGTGCCCCCGCAGACCAGATGTCAGCCTTTATAATGTTGGTCATTTTCCCCATAGCCTGGTTCTTAATTCTTGTGATTTCAGCCTGGTTCATTTATGTACTGGCTGTTATTTATTACAATGCCTGGGTTGATGTAGACGAGTGGTAACTATTTTGGCATGGAGCACAGGTGGCCCAGATTGTAACCTTTTAGGTGCAGTAATGGAAATCAGTGAAACAGGTGTTTCAGTCTTGGCAGCTCATAACTTTTGACCTTACGTATGACCTCTTGCAAAACCGTAGATATTGTCCAAGATGATCGTTTTTGTTTTGATTGGAAGTCACTAGCACTTCTGCCTCGCTTGTCCAAACATCGGTTTCTCTTGAAAATGAGCGTTATTGTGGACTCCTCAGTTGAATATTGTTACAAAATCTACATTTTGAAAAATTTAGTTACTTCATTGTGAACTCAGCGGTTGAGGGAATTAACTTTTTGCAGACTCCACAATTAAATAAACTTAAATTAATAACTTTCTTGTAAACCCCACAATTAACAAACTTTACTGAGTACTCCACTGTTGACTAAGTTACCAGTTTTATTACACAATCTATGTTGACAAAATCAGTAACTTTGTTGCAGTCTGCATGATGACGAAATTGAAGTTTATTACAGACTCACTCCCTAATTGTCTAATTAATGACTTCGGAAGACTCTACAGTTGGGGTGTTATTGAAGCTTTAACAAAGTTCAAAACGAAGTTCAATTGCCCCTGGGTTTGAATAAATGGAGCTTAATCACCTAAAGAACTGTCCTTGCCAGCTGGGTCTGCATAGCTCCTGTTGACATTGATGGTAATAAAGCTATGCCTTGCAAAGCAAGGAGCAAGTGGGCATCCAGTTTTGTACCAGAGCCCTGCCCTGAACAGGTGTTGCAAGACAAAGGTGAAAGACGGAGTGTTCTTATTATCTGTACACACATGGAGGAAGAGATCCATCTGCCGATGAACGAACAAAAATTCATTCGCTATTGAACCACGGGGTTCTAAGGAGCTCTTGCTCATATAGGCTTGCTGTTCAACAGGTGATCCAGGTAACTACTTATCTCAGAATTGAAACTCCCAGTGGCCAGATGGCATGTTTAAACTCTCCCAAAGTTTGACGTGGAAGCCAAGACTCCTTAGAATTTTGTAGAGTTTAATTGCACTGCCTTTCAAAGACTTCGCAGCCTTTTTACTTGTTGGAGATGAGGAGACTTCACTGACGAGGAACTAAATGCTGACTGAAATGTCCTCCTAATCAGGTTCCCGGTCCTTAGACACGATATACTTGGAAAAACTAATATCACACAATATACTTCGAGACATTGCCAAGTGTAACAAGCAAATCACATGATCACGCTTGCTTTCCAAGATTCCTATGTCTATAGAACTCATCTCAGGTGGTGAGTGCAGGCCACGTGCATGACAAAGGGCATCCAACCTCCTGTTTACATTTATACACAATGTCCTTTAGGCTTTTAATTCAACTTGGAAGTGTTGTGATACCAACTGTGTGTTTGGGATGCAGCAAAATCCAAAACAGTTTAATGGTTATGAAAAGTGATGGTGATTTTCATATTTGCTTGATTTAACTTGAACAAACAATAAACGATACAGTAGAGAATTAGGAAGGGGAGAGGATGGTTTTAAGGATACTTAAAACACTCAGGTACGTTAGTAAGGAAAGTAGACTTCAACACATGTATGGAAATGAATAAAGCATGCTTATGCAATATTGATTCTGTGTGTGTATATATATTATGTATGTTTATGTACATGTGTGTGCATGTGTATTATGTATGTTTATGTATATGTGTGTGTATATATATTATGTATGTTTATGTATATGTGTGTGTATATATATTATGTATGTTTATGTATATGTGTGTGTATATATATTATGTATGTTTATGTATATGTGTGTGTATGTATATTATGTATGTTTATGTATATGTGTGTGTATGTATATTATGTATGTTTATGTATATGTGTGTGTATGTATATTATGTATGTTTATGTATATGTGTGTGTATATATATTATGTATGTTTATGTATATGTGTGTGCATGTATACATTATAATTTTTTTGCTATAACATATGCCTTAACAAACTCTATAATTTTTTCACAAGGAGGACAACATGGTCACCAATCAAGAATAACCTTTCATCCTGGCTTTTTATGGAAATTTTTAAAATTTTTGAAAGCAAATGATCAGATAAAATCATTGTTAATATTCAGTTCACTTTTACTTTTTACATGTTTGCAGGTCAGTCAATAATCAATTCTACTGTAACGAACTTTTAAGGAGAAGTCGGCACTTCTTGGTTTTTTCACTCGACTAGGGGTGTGCCTCCTTGTTGTAGCTCAACGGTAAAAAAAAACAAATAGAGAAATAAATGGCATACTGGGAATATTAAGCTCACATTTGGCGCATCACGCAGACAACAAAAATTTAAGGTGGATACACTAAATTAGGTTATGGTCACTTGCAGTAGCCCGTATTTTGAAAACTAGATTTCCACACTGATGAATAACTTGACATATATTAATGCACGACCTCTGTAAGTGTCTGTTGTCATATGTTGTCCAGTTCATGTATTATGTGATGCACGAAATATGTACATAGCTGTGCACTTTTTTGCAAATGTAGGTTTTTAGTGCATCAGATTTCCAGCGTCCCATGCGCTGGATCACCAGTTGAGGGATGCCACAACTGGTCACTGATGTGGCCGTGCCGATGCAAAAGCTATGTGACTTGTAAGACTTGGTATCGAGGCTTGCAAAGGAAACTCCTATAATTAACATGGAGTTGGAGCAGGAACAGGTAACCAGTGATCCACTGAGGTGTTGGAAAAGGGGGCCTGGAATGGGATGAACGGTAGAAAAGTACAAACTTAGGGAAGCTACAGGGGAATGGGGAGATTGGACGGTAGAAATAGTAAGTGAGACTGGTCCCAAGCTGTGCTTGATAGTACTCATAGTGATGACCACCGAGTAGCCCGAGGGCGCGAAGACGACGTCACTGGCCTGTATGATGTGGAAAGTGAGAGAGGAGAAGGTGACTGAATTCACTGACTCTGAGGAAAAAGGCGTGAAAGGAATTTATGTAGTGCTCTAAATTAGGTTTCGTGATCAAGTTCTAAAGTACACTAACAATTTGCCATGTGTTCTCCCATTACAAGAACACTGTAATCAGGGGTTAATGGTTGACTGTAGAACTACGCTGCTTGATAACGTATCAAAGTGCCTTCACTTGAATGCTGGCGATGGCATACGTGTTCATTGTCTTCATACTTGTTGGAGTCTTCCAATGACTGGAGTTGTTCCATCCAAACCTCGGGGATGCATTACACTTCCAAAAGCTTCTCATTCCTTCTGTCTGGTTTGTTTTTGCGTCAACCAATGACGCGCAATTTACAATAGCTGGATTTAATTATAGGTGACAGGGCACGTAACAGCAACGTATAAATATAATCGTTTTAAAAATCCAAATTATTGTTCTAGTTACTTATGAAATAATTTCACTTTGCAGCATCATCTGGCAATAGTTTATTAGAGGAGTCACAATTTTGGGAACTAGAGTGATGTATGTTAATCAGTGGAGAACTGGTTCCTCTGGAAAGTGACTACGTAGTACCCATTGTGAGACCTGTGCTCACTGACTAAATAACCTCAAAAACGTCCGTTTTTTCTTTGAACAGTTGACCAAAGGCACATAAGCAGGGTTTGAAGCACCGGGATTTGCCAAGCGATTTGTAAAAAATTCTGATCATTTCTGCTTGCCTCATGTGAATTTTCTTTTTTGAAAAAGTGAGCCGACTGAAAAAATACCACACCTCCGACTTCAATAAAAATCAGAGGCCAGAACCAATTACATTTTTTGTGACTTTACATTCACTGGATTCAAAAACAGTGACTAATTTGCAAGTCGCTCTTTAAGTGCAATCTTCATATGCTTGTCTTTATTTTTCAGTGGAGTTCATTCACCTTGTAATTGCCTCAAGATCGTTGCGTAAAGTAGGTGTGACAACAAAGATCTGACTCAAGCCATTAATCAGTGTGCATTTGTGAAGGGTTAATGACCTCGTGCTTGTCACACCCCCTTCTAACTATTTGATGTTGCTAGATACTAACCTTATAGCGAAAGAATTGAGTTGAATCATTAACCATGAACTAAAACTGGCCTTGCTTTCTGAGTTCTGTTTCATACTGACTTTAAGTCTTAAGTCAGTAGTTCAGTCTTACGCTTTACACAACAATTTCTGAAAATTATTATTCAAAACTCACAAATAGTTAAGTCTCGCAAAAAATTGTCCCTGAGAAAACACACGTAACTTCTAGTTACTGAGATAATTTCTATAATGTTTTTCTGACTGGTGCGCTCATAATTACTTGATATATCAAGACATTACTTTAAAAAAAGCAAAAAATGTCCTATCGACTGAAATATTGACAAAGTTTAATAGCACAAAAGCTTCCAATTTTTCTGCTGGCTTACTTGCCATTTCCATAATTACTCTGCGCGTGAAAGCGCAGAGTACTGTTGTTCCTGGGTTTTCTTCAATTTTATTACTCTGCGCGTGTAAGCGCAGAGTACTGTTGTTCCTGGGTTTTCTTCAATTTTATTCTTATTCTTATTCTTCTTCTTATTCTTCTTCCGACCAACTTTGAGGCTTAATAACTCAAAATTGGGTGCAGGTACGGCCTTTAAATTCAGCATATGACTTTCGACAGTATATAAATTTTGATTGGTTATATAATCATATTCCATATTGCACCGGAAGAGGTCGTTTGGTGCGAAGGTCATATAATTTTCAAAATGCTACTTCTCCTTCAGTTTTAAATCTATCTTTTTCAAATTCGGTGCACAGGTATAAGTCAACATGACAATTTTAAAAATTACTTTTCTAAGAAATCGGGTCATCCAATCAGGTGAAATAGGTCAAAGGTCATTAGGTGCAAACTAAAATTTTGAGCTNATACTAACCTTATAGCGAAAGAATTGAGTTGAATCATTAACCATGAACTAAAACTGGCCTCGCTTTCTGAGTTCTGTTTCATACTGACTTTAAGTCTTAAGTCAGTAGTTCAGTCTTACGCTTTACACAACAATTTCTGAAAATTATTATTCAAAACTCACAAATAGTTAAGTCTCGCAAAAAATTGTCCCTGAGAAAACACACGTAACTTCTAGTTACTGAGATAATTTCTATAATGTTTTTCTGACTGGTGCGCTCATAATTACTTGATATATCAAGACATTACTTTAAAAAAAGCAAAAAATGTCCTTTCGACTGAAATATTGACAAAGTTTAATAGCACAAAAGCTTCCAATTTTTCTGCTGGCTTACTTGCCATTTCCATAATTATCCTCTTGTATTTCTTCGTCTGGGCTGGACTACCCAAGCAGTTTTGTCACTGACATCTATTTTGTACAAAATCTGGGCAGTTAAAAACTTGATTTGTGGTTATTTCTCCTGCCTCTCATCAATTTTTGGCATTCGTTTCATTTACCCAGAAGACTTTGGCATGGTGACATGTTTTTTGACTCGTGATCTGTCAGGCTGCAATCACAGGCATTTTCTGTCCCTAGAAAGTGTGTGTGTCAGGTTTGGCGGCTGTTTTGTGGAATGCATTGAAAATAATTTATAGGAAACTCAGTAATTTGCTTGTGCCGGCTTTTGAACAAGAAAAGCCACGTTTTTTTGCCGTGACCTACTTTTGATGCAAAATGGCGGCTCTTATTTGCTTTCAACCCCTGTCGCATACTGAGAGACCGGGTGCGATTTCAGGTGGCTGTCAAACAGATCAAAATTGCCAAAAAAGTAGTTGGCAAGGGGCATACTATGACCACATTTTTAAAATTTGGGGATTACGAGCATTCCGAATCTGTAGTCAGAATTTTTTTAGCTCTTGCAGGGAAGTGGTAATTTTGGGGAGTAAACCGTCAAATTTGGTGTTTTTTTGGTATTTTCGTGTGCCAGGCTTTTTTTCCGATGTGGATTAACCAATTAAATATCTGTAGTGAAATTAAGTTTCAGTTATCATGAGTAGTGCTTGTAAGTTGAGAATGCTACAAAACCTTTTCTTTTTTCAGATTCTTCATAAGGACGTGAGGAAAGGCTTGGGTGTGCGTCAGCAGCCAAAACCCTGTAATAACTGCAGTGTGCCCCCTTATGGCCATCTTCCCTGCTGACTTCACTCACTTCAGTGGCTTCCTCTGTAGGTGTTTGTCTCCATCAACGGTGTTTACTGCTGTGGGTGAATTTATAGAATCCTGCTTAATCTCAAGAGCTTGAGCTTGGAATTGAAAAGTCATTAGGGCAATCGGGTGAAATTTTTGTTCACTGTAAAGAATATTTGTACGTAATTATTGTTGGCCTCATGATCACCCATTTTCACCTGTACCGTACCTTATGTCAAAGAATCGGAGGAATATGTTAGAAAATAACTCGCAGGTATTTCTTTACTGTTTATTGATGACAGCAAACTACGAATGATCGTAACCTGAAAGAACAGAGACAGGCGGTAAATACTAGGTCGCTGATAAGTGACATGTGATTATAATAGGTTAACAATGCTGCAGATGTGGTAATCTTACCGCTAATTAAACAATGGACTTAGAGACAAAAGGAACATGGCGACTAGGGTGAATAGCAAGCGCCATCTATATGTCATAATTCTTTATATGTGAATGGTTAAATCAATTATTGTTTGGTGAATAAGATCACCACTTATAGTAGAAAAAAGATTGGTTAAAATTTACGTTATTTTATTAATATTTAATTTGGTTTAGTGGAGTTCAAATGCTTATCAATGTGAGGAGTGAACTGGTAAAGTTTCCTCTTGTATTCAAAGTTAACGCATACAGGATCTTGATAATAAGCAAGATTCCAAGATCACGCACAGCAGCGTGACCACCCGTTCCTCAGTTGTTGCAAGATCCCGTCGACAGAGGGCACTGTACCTTTACTACCAGAGCGACATCTGTTGGGTTTGGTAGTGTGGTTGGTGTTACTCTCCTCAGTGATGGACAATGTGCCACACGTTAACTGCTTGTCCGTCACTCCATTAATTTCAGCACAACTTGAAGTGTTCCTCCCAGTTTTCTTGTAGTGGGCCGCAGAACCAAGCTCCGGTTTAGTCTTTCAGACCCCCAAAAATGTGATAATGCCGTTTATCACAGCCACTTGCGTTGGACCGATGGCTTGTTGGTAAATATGATGTTCTCTTGTGAAGCAATTTAAGACTGGCCAAAATTCACTCCCGGGGGTGGAAGAAACTAATGCCGAAGTAAACAGTCATGCACCTTCCTTTAGTTTGTTAAAAATGGCCTCATACATAAGCAGGGTCTATTTTCAATGCCAATTATATGTCACCAGTAGAGCATGGTCAAAGAGTTAGTCACCTTCAGGGAACAAGGCTAGCCTCAACTCTCTTACAGCTGGTGGCTCGGAAAGCAAAGAAATGGTGAAAGAATTTTTTTTATTAAGCTATTAGTAACAAGAACATAATGAATCATTTGAACAAAAACAATACACTAACAGTCCATAGAGACAAGAAACTCACAAAAAACGGAAGATGTGCAATTACACAAATAGCAGTCTTCCATTTTCCAGTATTGGTGAACCTGTGCTTGAACTTTTCGGAATTTGGTTTATAGGTATATTATCTAGCCACATAGAAAAAACTAGGTTGCCCCCCCAAAGTACTCACAAGGATGAACGCTATGAGATCTGGCCCACCGACACTGGCTAGTTGTTTTTTTTTAACCTAGCTTTTCCAAATCAAACAAGTGTTGAGGTCAAATTTCGATAGTTCGTACAAGTACAAACATGTTCGGAGCTACAACTTCCGGGATACTCACAGATGAACGGCACCATACCTTTTGACTCAGGTATAATTGGTCCACTGTCACTGGTCGTGACGACCGGCTCGTTAATGACAAACAAGTCAATCAAAGTCCAGTGGTTTGACGAACTGCAAAGATGCTCAAATAAAGCAATGAGCTATACTCCTGGTATAGCTCATTGAATAAAGTAAACCAATTAAGATTAAATGAAATTAACCCCAGAGAAGGAACAGGACATGTTTGACCTCAACTGAAAACTTGCAAGGTATTTTATATTGTGAAGTGTAAGTTAAATTGAATCGAAAAATTAGGTTAGGTAAATAAACCGATGTAAATTAGGAAAAAAAAACATCATTTAAGATCTCGTAAGGCGTTTACAACTGAGATAAGTGCAGCAGCGGACCACGACTACGTTCCGCGGCCTGGGATGACGACAATATGTACTGTTGTACACCCACTCATGTACATGTGGGCGCATACAGTAAAAAACAGTTCATTTTGTTTAAAGTTCCTGTTTTCTCAACTGGTCTAGGTCACTAGCCCTAAGGTCCACTACCCTCTGTCACAGCCTCACAAAATGTCGTAGCAACACTTTATGGGTCAGAAGGTTTTCAAGTCCGACAAAAATTCATAAATCCTAAGATCCATACAAGCCCTAAGTCCATCTGTTCGAAAGCTAAAAGTTTGAACATTCATGAAAGTGATTTCGAGCAAAATGTTTTGGGATAATCCGATTTCTATGCACATGCCTGTTTAAAACTGGTTCTTCGAAGAGTCAGTGCCTCTCTAAACTTGAAGGATCCTAACAAAGTTCGGCAATTATGTGCGCTAAGCAGTAATTGTGTTATTTAATTGCATTTTAAAATTTTCGCACTAAAATTTTACTGCTCCCGCGCTGTCGATGACTTTGAATGGCTAGTCCATGGTCTCGTAGCATGCGCGCACCCGGGGGGGGGGGGCTCGAACAGTTCACAGCTCTGAAGGTGAGATCTAACAGTGAAAATACGAAATTCGATGAACTAAAGCCAGTCGCTGGTCAGCTCAGCTATGATTCACTTGAGACACACAGCTTAGCTCTTACCTATGATCCAGTTTCAGGAAAAATTCATGTTATATACTTCCTTGGCAAAAATTTTTTGAAAAGATGAGGTCCCGAGGTCCCTGGAACAGTGCATTTGGGGCTGTTTCAAAATCCCTTTTTGAAATACGACCGGCAGTCGAGTTTCTGGTGTCTGGGGAAATGATACAGAGTGTGTACCAAACTGAAAATGTAAGCAATGCAGTCCCAAATTCAGTTCTCGTGGATCACCGAGATTCTGCACGGGCCTACGCTGCATGAATGGTTATTTTTAGCGCCTTGGTTGCGTCTGTGTAATATGCACGGAAATGGCAAGCAAAGGGTTCAGTTTTCAAGTTACGCGATACTACTGGAAACAAAAACATCAAGGAAGCGCAAAGACAACATTTCCAAGTTAATGAGCAAATTTTTCATTTATTTAAGGACTTAAACTTCTTTTTCGATCTACTGTTTGTGAATTTAAACCACTAGTTCCTAAATCAATAAACAATTGTCATTTGAATTGTGAGAACATTTTGAGACACTTTGTAGGGCTGTCCGACATTCATCAATATCCTTGAGACTTGATTCATATGCACAAAAATCGTTTAGTGTACTTTGCTATTTAGGGATCTGATGATAGATCAAATTTTCTTAATGTCAGCCTGCAACTAAGTTCAGTGAAGCATCGTCATTTCTTACAAGATTAACTTATGATTGTCAAAAATCATCAATCAATCAATCAGTCGACTTTGGTAGATACACAAATCAGAAACCAACAAACGATTAAATGAGCAATGCGTTTACTTTGATTTAATGACTTAGTTCCTTTTTGGTCAGTATGTGAGTTGAAATGACAAATCTTGTACCTAGTCAAAAAGCAACGCATATATTGTCATTTGAATTGTGAGTTTATTTTTGGGAACTCTGAAACCATTGTTTATAATTACCAGTACATGGGCAGCGCAGCACTGAAAAAAGTGGGGAGCGTCATCGTCGCAAGCGTTACGCTTATGACTGAAAAAGGTATCTAATGATTCTTCTGACCGAGTTCCATCTCAATTGGTCCCCGATTTAAGGTTGCCGGTCATGGGTCCTGCTCCCCCCTTTGGCCGCAAAAAAGAAGTAAAATGACACGGAAATAAATGTGTGCATTTACTATGTTGCGGCTTATTGTGCGCAAGTACTTTAATGTGTGTACGTGTGTTGGACACAGACAATAAAATGAAAAAATATCTCATGATATCTTAGATCTGCCACTGGGTCCCTCACCGTTTTTCTAGGCAATTTTTTCTCTGATGAATTTGTGTTCCTGGACTTCATATCTCTCCAAGCCTGCCATACGTTGATTTGATTTGGCACCAATTTTCTTGTTCTCTATGACATTGGCTTTTTCTCAAATGTCTGCACTGATTCTACTGCTGTGTGCATTGTGTACCCACGTACTCAAGATTTCATCGAAGTACTTCAATAGTTTCTTTGTTGGGTTAATCCGGACAAACACAGCGGGGTGGCTTGGATACTTTGAACCTGGTTTTACTAAACCCGCTTTATGGGCTAACAAAACCAGGCTTTCAGACTTTTAAACCACATTGGTGAAATGCAAATTAGGTCTAAAATTAGACCAAGTTAAGGAAGACAAGGTTTAAGTCTAAACCTGGTTTTGTTAACGCACCTTTATGAAATCGACTGCAAGTGTCGTCCACTTCGATAGATGGGCTTATGCCCATTTAATATCTTACCTGAGTGTAATTATTTTCGAATTAAAAACGAGGAAATGTACTCTTTTTGAAAATCTTGTAATATTTTGTCCCATCGTGTTCCAACGCAGGCTACACGTATATTTTATACACAAGACGCAGTGCGAAGGTACTCGAGGAACTTGTCTGAAATAGGATTTTTATTTCAGACAAGTTTCAAAGTTCCAAATAAAGATATCCAAAAACCTATTGAATTTATTATCCTATGCATAGCCCCCCCCCCNCCCCCCCCCCCCCCTTGGCTGCCGCTAGCAAAATGAAACAGCAACAACGTGAAGCGTGAGGAAATGTTGAGGCCAGTAAGTAAGAGCGGTGAAGGATGAGCGGGAGTCGTGTTCGGTTTTTTTTTTAGTCCACCGATAGATCTTTTGAACAGGAAGTGCACATCCTCGGCCCCCACAACTTTCGGGCCGCCTGTGCATACAATCGCGCTTTGCCCAATTCCCCGAGGCAACATGTTTGCCTCCCCCCTTATGTTATCCTAGATCCGCCACTGCTATGATGCACTAAACCTTTAAGTTCAATTTAACGTCGCTGCAAAAAATTGAACGTGGTAATAATTCTTGTGCTGGAAAATAACGTAGAAAATAAATCCGAAACTAAAAGAGGGGATCCAGATCCTCTGAAGGATACACTTGTGTGTCAGAGTACAATAAATACATGTAAATAAAACAACAAAAAATGGATCACTGAAATTTTCGGATATAATAACATCCTTCGTCAACAGAAACAGACGAAGAATGTTATTATATCCGAAAATTTCAGTTATCCATTTTTATTGTTTTATTTACTTATATTTGTGCTGGAAAGTTACGTATTAAAATTAATTTCCCGGTCTGTTAATTCTGGCCAGTGGCTTGTATGAAAGTTTTAATTACTCTTTCAAATCCCCAAACCCGACAAAACATGGGTCAAGTAACACACATTTTCAGAGACCGGAGGAAATTTGAAATAATACAAAACTCTGTTTAGACGATTTCAGTCCTCATTCTGCCACCTGTTATTGTATCATTGGCGTCAATCTTCAACAGATAAAGACAGGAATCAACTAAAAACTCATACTTCTATCTCACAAATTGGATATTACGGTCCTTGGTGGATGGTCTTTTCCCCACAGTTGCCATGTAATTCGCTAACATCTTAGGAGGTGAAAGAATTGCCTGGTCAAGAAAATCCCAGACAATTGACCTTTACCGATTAACAAGTGCAATATAATATTTTATTTAAAGGCATTTTTAACAGGATTTAATAACTTTCTTAAAACCTATACTGGGAATATCAGCTTTTTTAGGAACATCATCTCACGCACGACACCTATTTCCAGCCTCGCATGGAATAAGGTTCCCAGTTCCTCCTATTTTGACGTACTCTGTTATGGAAAACAGAGTTAAATTTGTCTTGTTCAGTTATGATTAAATTTATACTTGTCTAGTGGATCTGTAAAGCTAGGTGCTCGTTAGAGTGATTACTTAATCACGTATTCAGGCTACTCATTTGAATGAAGATCATTAGGCAATATAGGCCTTCATGCAACTAAACGGGAAAAGTACAATTTTTCGCTTTTTAGCAGTAGGGGGTACCTTAAACGTGCCGTAATTCGAAAAAGAACAATGTCACGTGGAAAAACTTTGGCACAGGGTGTGGCACTGTTTTGGGTACTAGAAAGTGGTTTCAAAATGTAGGCCTAGTTTGCGAGTGCAACGGAAGTTGAATTCTAGGCCTCTTTTTAATTACACATGAACGCCTGCAGTGCTGACTGAATAAATTGACACGTTATCGATTCAACAGAAAACATTAAACCGACTAGACATGGACAAAAGTGGGCAGCAACCTTTAGTATTTCACAGGGACCGAACATTACGTCCTACGACGTCGCGTCAGTGGTACTTGAGGTACCCTATTTACGAATACAGTATTTCACGTGAAACCTCTCAACGGTGGCTTGTGTAACCTGGGCCCAATCTCCTATCTTTTTACTCGAAATGGAACTCGAAATTAGGTTTGGCATTTTCTACTCTACTTTTGGGCGAACTCAAGATAAGTGTCTATTATTCTATGCTCGAGTACACAATAACTTACGTAGATAATTTATTGCCCTTAGTTCACGGTTTGTAAACCCAATATTAAAGCAATAAGTTCGAGTTTGAACTCGAAATTTCGTGTTTAACAGTTCAGTACTCGAGTTTGTCGCACGAATATAAGGGTCTTCAAGGGCGGCAAACTTGAACTAGAAACTCCTATGCATAAACTATAATGTATTCGAGCACAGTCTGATAACCAATTATCTTAAGTTCGCACAAAAGGAGCAGAGAAATTGCCAAAAATAGTTTCGAGTTCGTTTCGAGTACAAAGATTAGAGACCGGGCCCTGGTCTCTTTTTTGTAACCTACTCGACGGAAACGAACTCGACGAATTATTTTTGGCAATTTCTCTGCTCCTTTTGTGTCTAATGAAGTGGTTATCAGACTGTGCTCGAATAATTACAGTTTATGCATATGAGTTTTCAGTCCAAGTTTGCACTTAAAGACCCTTATATTCGTGGTACAAACTGAGTAAAAACTCGGCCTAATGCAAAGTCTTTGGAGGATATTACGACTTGTAGTGATCACGCTGACATCTTTTGGCAATTTGGATGACCACCAGGCGAACTATCAAAAGGTGTCGCTATTCTGAAAAACTTCGAAGTCGCGAAGGACGCACTCACGTTTTTGCGATTCTTGGTCTCATATTTGAACAAGCACTGGGTTTGTCTCTCGTGAAGACGCAAAGACAGGTGCTATTCGAAGTGTACACATAAGGGATTAGTATATGTGGAAAAGGGGTGTAGCTCAGCTGCCTGGTCTGAACTAAGTTGGAAATTGTCATATTTTGACAGTAGAAGAAGGTGAGTTTTGGCTGCTGACTTCGAGACCGAGTCTGTGCAGTGCATCCTGTTTTGTGTCACAACCAAGTTTATTCTCTTTGTCGTCTGTCTGTGGAAGCTCAGGTTCACTTTATTCTGAAAGAAATGTAGTTTAACCCGGGGGTACTAATATATCTGTCTCCACTTGTTGAATAACCGTTTGTGTTTCATATTATTCATCATTCACACTGTGTTGCAGATTAGCATGATTAGGCCTGAGTTAGATCACAATGCTCAGTTGGCTTTGAGAAGTTGATAATTGGTGGATACACAGGTCTCTGATTTGAAAAGCAATTACTCCCACTGTGGTTATTCAGTGGTATAACTCAGGTTCTCAAAATCAATCAGGGACCCACCTACCCAACTATTAGGTCTACCTCGGTGTCAACACTGTACGAATTTTACCATATCTACTTATTAATTTATTTGATGAGATTTGAAATGAGCGTTGTATTTGTCCATTGGTACCCCATCCGAAAATCAAAACACAAAAATGCAGGTAGAGGCGCATGCAGTCAGTCATTAGGCCCTTTCAAATATAGTTAACTCCACTATCTAGAAGCTTTGAGTGTAGCAGTGGCTAACCATCAAGTTAAGTGTTAAAATGTGTGTGGTTGCATGCAACAGTCCCCAATAATGAGTCGACTAAGTTCCCTAATTCTTTTGCGTATTTGTTTCGTTCTTTAACTCACTGAGTCACGTATGTTTATTTTTCCACAACTTAATCTTTATTGTGTACTCCTGTCTTTGACTAATGACATTTTCTAATAATATAACTGAAAACGGCTGAGCTGGTAATTGAGTCATAATAATTAGGGACTTAATCCTTAAATTAGGGGTGTTGCATGAAAAGATCCATACTTTTTCATTGATGTTAAGAATTTTACATAGAGCTCACTCTTGATTTGTATCAAAGCCAAAGTTTGACTCAGTAATGAGACTCAAACAACATAAGAAAGGACAATCAGTGTTTTCACAAACCCACTACGCTGTAGATCTAGTGAACTTAGTCGAGTCCCTATTTGGGACTGTTTCATGCTCCGGGCAATTGTTTCCACCAGCTTTGGAGTTATATTCGTACAATTAATTCGGTACAACTATAGGAAGGTGGCTGAGTATCAGCTGACCTTCAAACAAAGGCAGTATGGCATATGGCGGGAATTCGTTTCGCGTATACGTTCTGTGATGTTTTTGTAATGTGAAGAATCCAGCAAATACACAGATAAATTTAAACAGTATGCAAATACAGGCAAAATAATAAATGTGAGAACAAAATAATAACACATATTAACCAGTCAGTCCGCTGTTGACAACTTCGCCATGCCTCGAAGTTGAGCGTTCCCATTGTTGTGAAGCATTGACGCTTCGCTGTTAAATACACATCTTTACTCCAGAGTAAACTCGTGCTGTTAACATTAATCCAAGACCGAAATTAAGTGTTGCTATTGACTGAAACCCCCTAACCTCGAAGCTTAGAAGCCAGCGGGAAAGGCGTTATTGAGTCTCAGTGACGTCAATTGTTTTTCAAGTGGCGCCCTCTTTCCATTTCACATTCTTGTTCAGGTAACAGATGGCTTGTCTGATGTTGTACAGTTATATTAGGTGACTTCATCATTTGAAAGTTTAAAGCCTGCTGGGTTATATGTCCTTTACTTACCCTAATGAATCACTTGCCAAATAACAGTTGACACATGTTTATGGGATTGTCTTATCTGTTTGGAAACCTCCATAATATTTTAGTTGCTTATTTCACAGAATCAATTGTCTGTCTAGCATTTAGCTCTTGTCTGTCAAATCCAGGGCCTTGCAGTTGCACTTGACAGAAGTTTTCAACAGTTCTTGTAAGTTCCTTCATGTTTAGGATAGGTCTGATCAAATATTGTTTGGGAGGAAATTCCACAGCAGGTGGAGTTGTAAGATTTTGTGTGAAAGAATGGGAAAAGCATTGTTTTCTTATTTCATACATAGATAATACTATTTATGCGCCCACATGTGGCAGCATATTGCTATCACCTCTACTCAGGCATCTGGCGTCTGCTGCTATATCTCCTAAACCTCTTGCAAGATCATATCCAGATTTTGACGTATGTGTTTCTATGAGGTGACGGATGATGATGAGTTTTGAACCGATCCTGTACCGATCCCACTACCACCCTGCCCCTAATGGCAATTTTATTTTTTCTGTTTGCACCTGTATCTCCAGAGTTCTTTTTTTGAATTTGCATGAACTTTGGAAATAGATTTCTGTTATAGAGACGACTGCATTTTCGAACAGATTGGATGTATTCTGCCCTACCTAGTGGCCATTTTTATTACACACTGCTCAAAGGATCATATGAAAATGAGCAGACGTCTGTTCCTGCAGAGAAAACAATGATTTGCCGACTTTGATTTCGGATTAGCCCAACTACTCTGGTACCCTCTAGTAGCAATTTCCTTTTTTTTGGTTCTTTTGCTGTATGTCCTTACCTCTTTCAGGATAAATGTGAAATTTGGCAAGTGTTTTTCTGTGAATGTGATAACCATGACCACGACTTTCGGGCAGATATGACTACCACTGAGCCACCTTGTGGCAGTTTTAGATTTTACATTTGCCTTTGTATCTTTTGAGTTCCTTGAATTTCTTGAAATTTGGCAAGTAGTTTTCTGTTAAGAAGACGACAACTTCTTTGTTTTTGGGAGGTTTTGATGTATTCTCTGCCACCTATATGTACCCATTTTAACTGTGTATTTTGCATCAGCTTCTCAAAACCATATACCAAGCTGCTCAATTGATCACTATGGAAATTGACAGATATTTTCTTATTGACAACTGCATGACTGACCGTGATTTTTGGATGGGTTTGACAACTGTAGTGCCTCCTAAGGGGAATTTTGTTGGGACAAGTCACGCTAGTGAAAATTGTACCAGGTTAACTGGTAGTGCTGACCCCTAAAAGCCTTCCACTTGCCTGGTCAAAACATCCTGGCAATTGTATCTAGATGTGAAAGCACCTAGGATATGTGTCATTGAAAAAAATGGGTAGGATTCATTGTAATACTTTGTTTACAAAGGGAAGGGTGATAGCATAACCTTTCCATTTTATGGACCTTCTTGAAAAATGAGGACACATTGTATCTTTCATTAAGATTTAAGGTGTTTGGATAATGTAAAATGTTAATTTTATTAAAAGGTGGATCAGAGCCAGCGATATACGTACATTTGCACTGATCCTTTGAAAGTGAGACAGGATATTGTCATAGACTATGACTTATATTCTTAATTGAATTACTGCAAATTCCAAAATCTAAGTGGAATTTTGTAATTAATAATTTATCAGTTTTGTGGAATTCTATACCATGCAATGTCGCGTCAGCGCCAAGTTCGGTACATTGTAATCCTTCACTAAAACTTTTGTCACCAAATGTCAAAATTGACATTTTTCATTTTTCAAAATCTTGTATGTTGTTGTGAATGCCCACTTATTTCAAAATACCATCTATTAGCAGTTACTGAGAGCCTGAGATGGGAAAAGCCCTGGTTTGGTACTACCGGGATTTTCTGTAGATAAGCCCATGGGCGTGACTAATCGGAAATTGAAATAAACGCCCGGGCATTGATTCGGAAAAGGGGGTCATGTAAACGGAAAGTCATAATTTTTGCAACGCAAATGTCAGCATGAAGCGTGACATGTATTTTTATAAGTGAATCACCCCTTCTGGGTTCACCAACGCTTTTTTGTTTTTATAAATGATCAATGCACCACAGAACTGAATTTGTGACTAAAAGTTGACACTGAGTGTGCTTTTAAGAGGAAATTTTCCACAATAAACATTCCACTATCTGAAGACTTGACACCAGAAGTTTTAACACCAAATAAACACCCATGAGCAGCCCATAGGTGTTTATTCGTCATAATTTTCTGAATAAACGCCCATGGGCGTTTCATCAGGTGGGCTCATCTACGGAAAATCTCTGTCCTAATATTTTATGAAACAATAAGTTAAAAATACCACTTGTCCACCATTTCTTGTGTCCTAAATTGCTGAGATTTTACCACACTGTTATTCTTCACTAATTGTGTGAAAAAATAATTTTCAAAATTGTAATTTTTGTGTGTTTTCAAAGGCTAATTTCCTTGCTGCTCGTAATGGAAACTTAAAACTAAATATTCAAACACAATATGGTGGAAGAGTAAAATCATATTTTTCAAGATTTTCGACAACAGTAAACAAGAAAGTAGTTTTACTTGGTTATTTGAAAACTTTATCTGTCAAGAACAAACCCACGGTGAAATTTTAAATGTTTTTGGCGATACATCAAGCATTTAAAAAATTATTTTTGTTTTAATATGAGGAAACTGTACATTGAGAAATTTGATGTAAGAAATTTTCACTTGTCTTGCCTACCTTATTGTGCACAAGCAGGTGAAGAGCTGCAGTGGTATTAACTATAAATGTGTAAGGTGACAGGTGAACCGCCCTCTGTGTCTTATCACAGAAATGGGACAGGTGGACTGCCCTCTGTGTCTTCACAGACATTGTGGTGATCTACGCTCTCCTGCAGTTGGTCAGTTGATATCCCTGGTATTTTCTCAAGTATTTTTAGTAGGCCTTGAATGTCAAGAATGAATCTTGGCTACCACTAAGTGGCTTGATTTGTCCATTAGGAAACTGGTGAAGTCTCTAAGGGGGTGTTGAGTGGTGGGAGACCAGATAGAGACTGATAGCTGAAAGTCTTGGAGAATTTTTTCTTCTGTCAGTGAACTTGATCAAAAGTTTTGGCTGAGATAGCCTCAATCAGCATTGATCAGGGTGAACTTTGAAACAAGAAGCATAGAAATGCTTTTAGCTATTTGTTTGAAAGGTGTAAAAAGCATTTTTACAATATTTCATATGTCTAACCAAAGAACTTCAAATACAAAATGCAGGGATATACCCAGGTTTCAAAATCCTGCTCGCCAGCTGGGCGAGTGAGCCAGAAAATCTACTCGCTCAGCTTGAAGTTCAGTTGCCCGGCCGTTTGCGTGTGTCACCAAAAGTTTGCTGCCAAATGTCAATAAAAATCATCGTTTCGTGCGTTGATGTTACCATCTATTAGGGCTACCATATTCGCCCTAGGGTGATTAGAAAAATTTGTTTCAGAAGGGGGCGCTTATTGTAGCCTAAGGCGGTTGAAACCTGATCACCGAAACGGGTGCAATCTAAAGCTAAGATTCATCAAATTTATGCCCTGTGACATATCTGTAACCTATGACAGACTTTCAACAAATCTGTGGTGCATTACTATCAAACTTCGTTGTTAAATTACGATCTTTTTTCAAAAAATTGTGCTGAAATCCCAGGACGAGAACTTGCCGACTGATGCGTCGCTGCCTCGTGATCGTGGATACGGCAACTTGAATTCTTGAATAAAAATAGTTTCGACTCAATTAATTACCTGAAATCCTCCTTAAGTTTTCCAAATAGTGTCCCTAAGATTTTTAAGTTCCTGTGGAGTCTGAATTAACCACAGATTAAGTCCAAATCTGTGCTAGATCACAACCTGCAACATGACGAAAATCTATACGAACACACATGTTGATGTCACGTGACGTTTGATTTAAAGTTAATCTACAGGTGTGCGCCAAGTGAGCAAGCGCGTGCGTGTCATCAGAGTTCATTTGCCAGAATAGCAGGTCCTACATGTATGTAGCGTGTGCTTCTTGGCCACGTCCTTTTTACACTGGTCAAGTTTCGATTCGCGGTTTTTACGTGAACAAAGTAAGCTGGATTTCTGTTGAGGGTGAAGATCTGAGTGTACGGGAAAGATACAATACAATCCCGTTCACAAGTACACTACGTCTGTTCTGAAAGGCCTGACCATAGTGGGACACGTTCCTCGCAAGATAAGCAAAACTTTTGCGTTCTTTTTGAAGCACTGCGGAAGTTTGAAGTGTACAGTCACGGCTAAATACCTTCATAGAGGCGAGGCTCGTGGTCTAGGAATTCCGCGCACAATGATTTTTCAGGACTGTCGGATATTATTGACAAATTGAAGATTGAAGACATTACTGTAGAATTTTAGAAATGTAGGTAAGGCATTTTTCACATATGTACACGTTCATGGACTGGGCGCTTATTTTAGCGAAGCCTGAAAACGCATGAGGGTGCTTGTAGGGGCATGAGGGGCTGCCAGATTACGGCGATTGCTGTGTTTTGAATGTTGTTATTCATAAAATAATTTTGGCTAAAATGACGTACATTGGTCATTACAATAAGAAACCAGTTCCAAGAAATGTATTTCACTTGTTGTGAGCACATGGACCAGTCTTCCGCCTTTCCCCCCTTTTTCTTCGTTTCGGACTAGTCCACAAATTCCTTTGTGCACGAGTCCACACACTGTGATCTTTTGTCTAGAGGAATCGCGTAACGGGTGATATCTACTGAGTTGGTAGGAGTGCACTGCGCCGATGTTTTTTACTGCCGGAGCATGGACATGCTGACCAAACTGAAAAAACAGCACAAGGAGGAGAAAATATATTCATGTTCATCTGGGAAACGATAGAGTGCTTTTGCGCTCTGAAAATTCACTCGCCACCTGGGCGACCTGCATGTCAACTTCTACTCGCCCAGTACCATTTTTACTCACATTGACAACTGGGTGAGTGGCTAAGTATATCCCTGTGTACCGTGTAGCAAGAAAAAAAGATTTAGCAGAACCACCTTGGAACAGCACAATCGCATGGAAATGTGTTTACTACTTATCCGAGGTCAAAGGTTACAGGATATCGAATTTCCCGTCGAGCACAGTCCTTTCATTTACCAAGTCGCCATAATATTGAGTCATTGAGGTGTAAATATGATAGAAAGATGCTGGGGAAAACAAAGACAAAACATATTTTTAATGCCAAGGGAGTTGTGTGTCTACATGCATACGAGCATAAGGAGCGAATCCTCCGAGTCACCTCACGCCTCTGTGACTTAGTGTTCACAAACACAGCAAGTTGTGAAAAGAGATAAATCCTTACCCTAATTCTGATATTTTGCTGTTTCGATTTCATGCTCAGGACATGCTTTATCCACTGACACAGTCTCGGTTATCCATTTCATAATTAGTTTCGTATCAGTGTCTCGGCACGTAGGTGTTTATAACAATGAACTTTTGACCTATTTTTAAGTAGGTCAACAGTTAATCCCGCATCTCAGACTGGAGACGGTAACAAAATTAACAGCGATGATTAAGTTAATTACGCACTGCAAATTCAGTTGACATCAAGTGAAAGTTGAAATAGCGAACATGGTTAAGGCATGTATAGGTATTATTGAGCGAAAACAAAGTTTTCTCCGAATAATTAACCGAGGACTATGAGATATTATGAACATGAGTTCTTGAGAACAGCTTGGTGGATTTTGCTGAAACTTTCTAAACTTATATGTATTCATCAGTCTTGAACACGCTGTTAGGATTTTCGATATAAAGGCCTAGTTTTTGCGTAATATAACAAAGACGAATACGACTGTTATTTTTTTGCAAAAATACCTTATGTTTTATGAGTTAATTTGTCATAGAAACCAAACTAAGAGACTAATCGAAAATTCCTAACAGTGTTTTTGAGGTAACTGGTGAAGTTTTCATTTAAAAAAGTTTCATTAATATCCACCGAGGCATTTATTTTGCTGTGAATATACCTTTTCTAAAAATGAATTTTGTCTTAAAAAGGTGTTGATTCTTTTTTTTTACAGGAATCTTCTGTCTTTGTTATAACTCTCCGGACCTGGGTATCTATTGATTTGCTAATCCTGATATTTCTGGTTTCTTGGTCATGTCATTTTAATTGTCCAAGTGATTTCTGTGGTACAGTCTTAGATAGACATGTAGGGCACTGCATGGTAATGTCAGAATTTGCAATAGTGATGTTGTGGCAGGGGTTAACCAGGATTTCAAAAATAGAGCACCTAAAATTGGTTTCCCAATTCCTGAGGGCATACAAGTTGGACCAGTGAGGCAATATTGGCAACTTTTTATGACTCCCAAGTCAATTTGATGAATATTTATGATGTGGTATGTTACTTTGGAATCGTGCATTTATAAAAAAGTTTATCCTATGCTACACCATAACTTAATTTTTTTACTGGACAGGCCAATAAGATCCCAGGGCTACTGTTAGCAATGGTAAGGTTGGTTTTGAAGGTTCTAAAGCATCTGATCTCCCAACAAATATGGTACCTTTTGACTTGGAGAAGGCTAAATTCTAGTGATGTAGCCTTTGCTTGTGGTGGTGTGATCATGAGCCAGTAGTCAGAATTCTGGCATTTTGCACATGCAATGTGTTGTGGCAAATTGTTCAGATATGGTTTATAACTGCCACACAGTTTGTAGGGTCCCTTTGGGAACACTGGTGACAACGGAGTGGCTGATCTGTTGCTGTCAGATTCAGACATCTGATATACTGTAAAGATTTGGGTTGTTACTTCTGCTCTTAATACACACAAACTACTTTTGAAAATTTTCTTATGAAACTTATGAAATCGGAACAGTTTCGAGTCGTAGTGTAGTTACATCTTGTTATGGTCATCGCTGGGGCATGGTATTCTGTTCTAAGCCTTTTTTCTTACAGTGCATTTAAATTGTCCTCGTTGAAATTGACACTGATCACAGCCAGTTTCTCATTCTATGTCATGATGGTAGTTTAAAGAGCCAAATCAAATATTTGTTGACCTCTGAAAGTAAAGTGACACCTGTGATATGCATGGTGGCCGGGATTGCGTATGTGATATATTCTGGCTGACAGGAAATTATTCAATTGTTCGAGTTTTAAAATTTGAATTTCGAACAAAGCAAGAGAGTTTAAAGCTTGGATTTATTTAACTTACCGTCTTCAACGACTTGAGTAACATCCATATTACAGGTGGGTCTTAGAGAATTTTGGCTGGTCTTCGTTCAACGTGTAATTGTATGGTATATTTAACTACTTGATTCCACAGTCAGTACAAGAGCACATATTCAACTTTTGAGTCGGAACTAGCCCTGCAACAGATTCTTTGAACTTTAGGTGTGTGAACTTCCAGTTTCAAAATCTATGTACTTTTGAGGTGGCCAAAGCGACTTTCTGGGTCAGGTTTATAGCCCACGTTTATGTGAGCGCCCACCGTCAATTTCTTGAAATTTCAGATTGAAATACCCATTTTGTGTCAAGCGCCCATCCCCGATTTCCAGACTCGCCAATTAAAGTGCCCAAGGGCATTAACTTGAATATTTACGGTAATTAAAATCTCACTCGAATAAAGGTTGTGTGCAAAACCATGTTTTCTTCTAATCCACTGCTGATAGCCTTCCTTCTTTTGCCTAAATACCAATCATTCCCTGGGTAGGCTGCACGTCTGTTTTTCCTATTTGAAAAACAAATGTTTCTGCTGTGATTTTGCCCATTATCAGTGGGCCTTGACACACAATTATTTGTTGCTGTCTTAACAGCACTGGTTAGCTTTCACTTGCCTTCTATGTGGCCACTTAGAGACACCCAATGTTTTCTTTAGCTGTCAAGTTCTGTCGAAACCAAGCCATCCACATTCCAGGAACCTGAATAGAAAACTGAATGTCCTGCAAATAAGGAATGTTTTCTACAGATTGATATCAGAATCTAATATTTTTTTAAAGGCCATTGATTGAAAACATATATGGTGTTGATGTAAAAAGAGTTTTCTCCACAATCCTAGTTTCAATATTGTTGTAACGATCTTGTCCTTTATTGGAATTGAACTTCTTGACTACAAAATACCCAACACCAACCTGCAAGGGTCAAGTAATTTGCTGAAGACAATGAATCCTAATGGGGGCCCTGTCAGACCAAGTTAGTTCTCACTGTGATAATGTGAGTGATCTTGTCTTGTTCCTTACTCAGTTTAGAATATCTGGATTCAAGAACTGGTACCTGACTATATAGTTTTTTGTTCAGACCATTCAAGTTCATAAAATTTATCATGCTATGCAGAAATCATGCGCGTATCTAGCCTGTAATATGGGGGGGAGCTCGCATTTTCGACGACGTGGACCTTTTACTAACAAAAAAGCGGGAGGACTAAAAAAACGGAGTATCACGTTCGGAGCTGTGAATTGTGGGTTTATGTCTTTTATTGGGCTTTTGCCTCGTATTTCTCGGACTTTTTGTCCCTCTGGGGCTGATCTTTTTGTCCATTTTGATCGTGCGAGCCCCCGGAGCCCACCCTGGTTGCGCTCATCGAAATAACAAAGTGTCAGATCTTTCCAAGCCCAGAAATCATTTTAAATTTATGTAAGGACTTACATAAGAACTTTTGAAATGAGTAGTTCCCAATATTGATGTTGTACCTAGAAAGGTCTTCCCAATATGATGCGTTGGTTGGATGTCACCACATTCAAAATCTAGACTAATGCAATACCTTTACTGCCGGAGCACGAATATATTTTCTGTTCGATAGCTTCACAGACACTCGCTCGTATTCTCTGTACAGTTTTTGATCATCAGGTGTACAGTTACAAAGTAAATTGCCAATTAACATTGACAAACAAGTAAATTAAAATAGGAGTTATATTTGGAGAGCACATGTCTCATTATCAGATACATCGTAAAATAGACATGTCTATAATTTATGTTGTGATGTAAAAATGGTCTCTGAGAAAATGTCTAGCTGAAACAATTACTGAGTGAGAAAAAAACAAACTCTACCCAGATATTAATCAATTCTTGGATGTTGTCTTAAATTATGTGTTTTATGTCAATTCTTAAATTCTTAGTAGCTTGTATAGTTTTTAAATTGAATACATGAGAACCAACATCTGCCATTTTGTAGCGTCAGTCAGGTGTCACATAGTTTTTCCTAGTTTCTACTTGAGTGATATGCCTAGTGGCACAAGCACCTGATTCCAGATTACAGTAATGCTCCACTTATTTATAACATCCATCTCATTCCGCACACCCAAAATTATTTATGAAAATAATATTTTGTCTCTTTAAGTTAACTAAACAGCTCTTACCGTATTCGGTAGTTAACGGGCGTCAAAGTAAACAACATGTGACGCTGTTGTCATCAAAGTAATCGCAAAGTAACGTTGATGCATCGCGTGCACGTTAAGATTTTTTTTAACGTGACAATTTGGAAACACTTACATGTGCTTATTGACATAAAACTGATTTCTAATTCCATTTGTGGTTATTCGAGCATATAAGTAACTATTAGTGATTACACTGTCCTTTAATTGTTGACAATAACAGTGACCTCTGGCGATAACTTCGATGGGACCGAAGTCGACCGTTCATACTGTGCCACACCGTCGATGCTCCGTTGTTATATCCACATGTTTACTGCGAAGTTAATTGGCGCTGTTAACTTTGATCCAGGACTGAAGTGAACTGATCATACTGGCCGCAACTCCCTAAAATGTCGAGGCATTGATGTTAGTGTGTGTCAGAAGTTGGCAGTGGGTTTGTTTAAAAGGAAGCTATGCTTTGAGATTGTGCGTGGCTGGAGAGAGAATGATTAAATCCAGTAATTAATTTATTATATGATTACCATAAATTAAAACAAGAGAAACCTATTGTCAATTTAGTTGACTAACAATGAAGAAGAGTAACTATGCAAGCGCCCTCTGTAAGGATTACTTCAATCAATTAACTATAAATAATCAAATGTCTTATCTGCTATCCAAGCTGTAGGACTCGACACTTATTAGATGACAGTCCTGTTAGTGAATCTTTGAACTAACGCAAGACTGTACTGTGACAGTGTACTTGCTGGTCACAGTCCTTCATGACGCAACACTTGGAGGCAGTATCTTCTATCCACGATTCCTCTCGCTGGTTACTGGCCCAGTGGCCCTCGTGACGAAACACTTGCAGGCAGCGTTTTCTATCTGCAATTCCTTTTGCTGGTCATTGGCCCTCGTGACAAAACACTTGCAGGCAGTATATTCTACCCACTATTCCTCTTGCTGGTCACAGTCTTTCATGACACAACACTTGTGGGTAGTATCCTACTACTCACAATCCAAGTGACAAGCTCTTAGTTAACTTCCTGTTTATTAACCCTTTTCCTTGCCAAGATTCTCTTGAGAATCTTCTACGAGATGGCTCTATTGTAAAATTTGTTCTGTACATTGTAAACATTCTTTTAGCCTCAACTACAAGTTTGGCTCCATACCAGTATGTACAAATTCCGATCTACTTAATTGGAGCAATCTGTACTAATTGCTTAATATTTATTCTGACAGTATGAAAGGCCCTATTAATTCTACGGTAGTGCACACCTGTTCATAACTATTAATGACTCTGATTAATGTATGTTCACCACTTAATTTATCTATTCCTGTGGGGTATCTCATGTGGTTGGTAACATGAGGTGAAAGAGATGACCTGGATGAGTGTTGTGTTAGCAAGAGTCACAGCTCAAAAGAGTGCATGAAGGAGTGAAGTACTCTAAAGTCTCGTCCACACACAGCCTAACCCTAGAACAACTTGCACTTTGTGCATCTTACCCAATTTGTGGAGCGTCCACACACATACCCCATAACTAGAATAAGGCAGAAGTTGTTGTTCTGTGCATGATGATGAACACATGCAAATACAGGGCGCAAAAAAAACACTCTGTGTAACCGCAGCTAATATTTTCTTCTGCCTTGCCCCAGAGCGGCCACAGAGAAAATAGAAGTGGCGCAAGTTATCCGAGAGCAAGTTACCCTACTCCACCTTGCGACAACTCGTTCCAGGAGTAACTTCTGTGGTAAATCTGAGTGTGGGCAGCATATAGTACAATATAAAGTCACTAAATTACTATTAATTGGATCATGTTGGCAACCCTTAAACTGCATTTTGTTAAATTCTCATAAGATCAGTTTGCTATGCTTAGCTTGATTTTTGCCTCAGACTACTAAACAAGTTTACTGGTCAGAGATTTCGCCTAAGCCGTCCACTAACAAGTTTGTATATTCAGTTTATTTGGCACACCCCAGACTATTTGGAAAATATATTTAATTTATATTTTGAGAAATAAATGGAGAATTGCCATAGCAACAGCTTCGCATTTAGGCATATGGACCTAAATACTTGATTATAGGATAATTAAACAAAAGTAAAGCTCATAAACATCTGAAGGAAGTTAAACTTCATTTTTATGAGTTTTGGACTGTATTCTAAGTATGGCTATCAAAATATTAAAATGCATAAGATATTTGATCTACTCTTGTTATCAGTGTTCTAGGCAGTTCCTGTTCTGTAACGATGTATTCATCTGAATGCCATGGATTGGGTCTGTGTTTTTCTCATCCATCCTTGTAATCGATATACTCCAATAACAGGCTTGTTTAGTATCTGCGTTTGTTTATTCAAAAGGTTCTCAATCAACATTGTCTGCTCCCTGTTTGTTTCTGGTAGGCCCCTTTTGTCCCTCAGGAAATGGTGCTCATTCAGATGCGATGGACTAGTTTGCAGATCTAATATCTGCTCACAAGCTAGGTACTCCTTCCACCTATTTCACATTTTTCAAACCAATTTTAATGTGAACTAAAGTCAAAATTGATCCCAAATCATGCCTTTTCACCATGACATCAATCAAAGCTTTTCAAAATGAACTAAATTGAGTGTAGAAATTTGAAGTGTAATAAAATAACTTTTGAAGTGGTTATCTTCGAATTTTGGTCTAAAAATAACTTAATTTACAAAAGTGATGGTAAAACCCAACTGCATAGTCAGTCCCGTAATTTATTGAATGTTTTATTTTATGGACAGATCTCCATTATTGTCATTGTCTCTAGTATACAAATCGTACACTTTAGGCAGGGGGTTGAGGCTTGATGCTGATGTATGCTTTTGACGTCAATAATGGCGGTGCAAGAAGAAAAAATTCAACATTTTGTTGCTTGTTCATATCCTTAAAAATGTTATGAAGGGACCTAGAACTTTCATGAGAAATGATGTATTGTAGTTTACAGGGTATCTCAGCAACAAATTCTCCTTGTGACAAATTTTGTTGAACACAACGTTTTGTTGGTTTTTAATTAGAGCATTTATCTATTAAGGCCATTAAAAACCATTAGAAGGCCATGTCCAACAAAATTTGTAGTTTGCGTAAATGAATCCCGATCAACATTTTCAGAGGGAGGTATGGTTGAGAAAAGTGTTTGTTATGTACATCTGTGAAAGCGGCTGTTATTTCAAACAGCACCTTTAAGTTGTCAGACCTGAGTTTCGATAATCAAATGGTTAAATTAGTTACAGACCAGATTGTCTTGTCCAAAACAACTTTCTTGTTCCCAAGCTTATTTACGGTGAAAATGCTTCAATTTGTGCATTCTCTAAAATTTGTGACATGGATATTCTAGCAAAGTGGAATTTTCTTGATTGAGAAATGGACGATTTCGATGTTCATCGTATTTTTCAAATTGTGGGCACAGCACTTTGTATCAACAGAGTCTGAAAATAGGCTGGACAATTAATAAAATCGTCGGAAATAGTTGTCGATGCAGCATTTTCATGTGTCCCCGTAGTCTGTAACATCGAGGTGAATGATTGTTAGTTTACCTGATGAACATTCTCACTGAAATGAAGCCACGGGTTGTGAAAAATCTAGGCACATTCTTTTCAATGCAAACCAAAGCCGTGCTACCCGAAGTTCATTTAAGGGGCTTGTTTTACAGTTTTGAGCACAAAGAATTTGTGGCAAGTCTAGCTGCTGACCCAAAAGTTGAATCAGTGCTCTCTAACCAACATTAGCATTCAAGAAACTTTAGTATGCAACTTGAAATTGAAAGAACATGTTGGAATACCTGCGACTTTTCTATGACTGACCTGCTATATGATTGTCATCCAAGTTGTTAAAGATTCAAAGAGAGATAACTCCAAGTGCAAACTGCCTCTTTTTGTTCACAGTCCAAATTCTGCGACTCGAATGTCTGAAAAACATCTTGTCAAAAAAATTCGCCAAATGTTGCCCATTTGCTGAATATGACCTATTGCTAGGTAGAAAAAAATTAGGTGAACATTTCGTGGCACCTCAAAACCATTGTACTGAGACACAAATCATGGCCACAGTTTTGTGATTTAATTAGGGTTGCCATTTTTGTTGTCTTGTGATAAAAGGGAGATGCACATTGACACATTGATGTCATCCGAGTCACGATCGTCTGCCAGGACCTTGCGCACAAACAGCGAGATGGCAAGTGCAGCCATGCGATATTGTCGGGTATATTGTAATTGGGTAATCAGGACATCTTACATAAAAAATAGAATATGTTTCTACCACAAAGTTTGGTAAGTTGATCAATTTTATGCGCTCACATATTTGAGCGCAATGTCGTCATCGCTGCTTGGGTGTCTGAGCGTGACTGGTGTCTGGCGTCCGCTGCTGTATCTCCTAAACCCCTTGCAGGATCTTACTGATATTTGGCTGGTGTGTTATTAGGAAGCTAAGGACAGATGATGACGAATTTCGGACTGTTCTGACTACTGCTGTGCTCCCTAGTGACAATTTTAGTTTTTTATGGTGGGTGTTTATTGTACCTCATAGTCAGTTTTGCATTTTGAAAAATCACCACAAAGCCCTATCATCAATTCCAGTGCTCAAAAGTGTGTTTCACCAAGATGGGATAAGGTACTCTTATATCAGAACAGGTTAAAGTAACTTAATTGCTGTTAATTGGATTACATTGGCAAACCATAGGCCACGTTTCATTAAATTTACACGCGAGTAGTTGGTGAGGTTTGGTTACTCTATTAATTTTGCACATGTGGCAGCTACGAAGTTTATATTTTCAGTTTACGTGGCACACAATGACTATCAAGATAATATACTATGGTAATTTATTTTGTGTGAAATAAGTGAAAAATTATTGTACTGATTAACAAAAAGCTTCGATTTGGTTTCAACTATAGATGTCAGGTGTTCCCAAATCCAGATATCAATCTAATTAATTCATTTTTAAGTGTTCCCACGGTGTTTTGACCATCATCGTGACTCACAGGCTGATTGTTTACCATGGTTAAAAGATTTATTACCAAATGGAATAACATTTATCACAGGATTAACCAAAAGTTTACCTGAGACACTAATTTTTATCATGTATCTTCGGTTAAATGAGCCTATCAAAACTTTTCACAGGGAACTCAATTTCAGATGTCAAACAGTTTGAAAAATCACCAGCTTTAGTCCACGATCAATCAAAATGTTTTGGCCAGTGTTTTAATGGGCTGAAGTCATCGCTAATTAGCTAATTTCACTGCTCTACACAAAATGACCTTAGAACAGTGCTCCTGTACGATCAACTGACAAAGTGCAAGGTACTTTAAAAGGGACCCACGGTAAAATTCCATTCATCCTTACACTGATTGTCAATAGTTTTTGATGCTGCAGCTATATTATTATGGAGATTTTAATGTGAGGCCATGTTGGCTTTCTCAGTTTATCACCTTTGGTTTTGGAACATCATCAAATTCTAAGTCATGGTGAGAGATTATAATCCCCCTGTTGTCTGCAGGGCAGTGACTAGTTTGTGTGGCTGCTTGTAGGTAACTTACAGGTCAGTGGTGAACATTCACCTCTTGTGATCAATAGATTTCATCTGTATTAGGCTTCATGAGTACCTGTCTTGGTCTTGATAGGTACACCTGGAATTCTGGCTGTATGCTCCCCTAGTGGAAGATGAGATTGTTATCTTTTACAATACAGAAAAAATACAATGTTCCTTTAAGGTAATGGAGGACCTTATGGACTTGTTGTATTTAACCAAATTTCTACATAACTCTAGATTTTAACTCAGTAAAGGTATATAGAAGGCCTGTAGAATTTGATGTTTGACTTAACACTAATCTGCTATTGATTGGATCATGTGACCATGTCTTACTGCTAAAATTTTGCGAAAAGAAAGCTACATTCATAGCAAAATAACACTATCAACAACACGACCAAATTTTATTGGATATTAATGTTCAAGATGAAATCTCAAAAGCACTGTTACAGTTTTCTGAATTATTTTGTTTTCGTTTTACGTAACTTTCATAAAAAGCATAAAAGTCCTATTTTTGATAGCCCCTGATGCAAAAGTGGAAAATTTAAGAACATTTCTAAACAATGGTTTGGAGAACACTGTGTAATCCATGGTGTCTGAAAGTTTCATTTGAATCCGATTGGTCATTTCTGAGATATGGTGTTCTGAAGTTTGCCAAATTTGGGCATTTAGAGAGTCCCACATAAGTTTAATGCTAAAATATCATTCAACACCTGGGTGTCTTCAGAATTATTATTGGTAATATATTTATACTATACAGTCAAGCAAAATATTTACTTTCAATATGTGTTTGTTTAGTCTAGAAAAATCCACATGGGGTTGGCTTCATTTTTAGCAAATTTAAACTCAGTTACTTTGCATCCTCTGCAGGCTATTACTAAGTTTACTGGCAATTGCTGTGTTTAGTGACAATGTTTGAAGTAATAGGCCATGCACAGGATAGGTGCATATCAACACCACACTTTGCTCTTGTTTGTATATGTCTTTGTACCTCAGGTAGGAGTGTTAAGCAGGTACAAATTGTCGAATGACATAGTGCATGACATTTTACTTGAACTTTCATTTGACTTAGGAGTCTCTGGCCAATCAAAACTGGTTACGTTTGACACATGACCTAGTGAAATGGTGAGAACATGGATTACATGAGGTATCAACAACTGTGTTCTCCACAACGGAAATACGGAAATACGCAATGTGTCTGATGCAATGTATCTTACGTGCAGTGGCCCACATTCTCTGCAGTGAAAAATGTACTTGCACATTTACTTGCCTTGTTACCCCATAATTATCAGTTTAAATGGACTATAACCAGCTGTTGTCATGGTAATGTAGGAGACTTGAAAAATGCCCTAATTACCTTTTTTTTTCAAGGTCTTCTAATATAACAATGAATGCCCACAATTTTCCAAAATATTTTCTAATGGTAGCTATGGGGCAGAATGTGAACAGTGTAAAAAGCGTTAATTTATTCATATTGTGTCCTAAACTAGTGAGTTTTTACTGTTCTTTATTAAGTTAAAAACCCATAGTTTTGTAGAAATTAAACTATATAAACACACTTGTCTATAAGGTCCTACATTAACATTAAGCTTGTTATATGCCTACATATGTATTTGTTGATGCATAATATGCTGTCATCTCCGTTGGTCTGTCTGTGCGGGCGTCTGGCGTCTGCACTGCTCCATCTCCAAAGCCCTTTGAGGTATGTTCATGAAGTTTTGCATATGTTCCTTGCATAGATGGGACGACATGAGCGAACTTTCAGACGGATCTGACTACCGGTGTGCTCCCTAGTGGCAATTTTAGTTTTTTACGCTTACCTCTGTATCTTTAAAGGTCGTCCTCCATGTATTTTCATAAAATTTGACATGTAGGCATCTATTAGTGAGGTGACGCCATCCTCCTGTTTTTGGATGGAATCGAGGTATTTTGTGCCACCCATTGGCCATTTTTTCTGTTTTTGAGTCTACACTCTGTCAACCTAACCATTCTAAGAATGATTTTGAAAATTGGCGTACATGTTCTCAGTTTGAAGGGGACGATTGACGATGACGACTTTGACTACTGTGGCCCCTCCTAGTGGTAGTTTTGTTTTGTTTTGAGCCCATAGCGCTATGTCCTAAACCCATTGCAGGATCTTTATTAAATTAAGTAAGTGTTTATATGAAGCTAACAACAGACGACGATGACTTTTAGGCAGATGCACTGAACGCTGTGCCTCCTGGTGGCAATTTCATTTTTTCCATTTTCATTTGTTTCTCTGAAGTTTCTTGTCAGATTTTTATGAATTTGGTAAATAGCCTTCTATTAAAAAAGCAATGACATGTTCCTGTTTTCGGATGGATTGGACGTTTTTGCACCATCTAGTGGCCATTTTATGATACAAATAAGCAACCTAGAAGCACCCCCTTTGCAGTGCATTCGCGGGCGCATTTCAACGCTCTGCGTTGCTCTTGTTATTTAAGGCAATAATGACATCATTTGACGAACTGGTTAACTGTCAGAAATCAAAAACTTACATTTTTTAGTGGGCTAAAAGGCCGTAAAAGAAATTCAAGGATGCACTTTTGCAGCTTATAAAATAAACAGAATTAGAGAATTTCATGCAAAAAATCATGTTTGTGGAAAATGTGTTGACCTTCGTAAAAACACGATTTTTAAAAAGAAACACAGTCAGGTGATTTTGAACATCTGGGCCTTATTTTCGTCCACCAATTCAGTGCTAAACTAGGATTTTAAAAAATATATTTTTAATTCTGAGTCTACAATTAATACTTATAAAGTCATTTAAAACTGCATCTCGTCACTATTTAGCTGTCAATATTCAATTCATAACGGAAGTGGTTTGGGCCTTAAAAGCATAACCACACTCATTCGATCTTGAATATTGGTGATTGACGCAGCAATTCAAGTCATTCAGTCAAGCATTTATTCTTCAAAACTCATTTAACCAATCGAGTGCAATATGTTTTATTTGACTATTCACCCTCTCAAAATCAACTATCATGTATTCTGGGTCCACTCCTTGTTCTTATCTACGTTGTTAACGACCTCCAAAAATCCACTTCCCTTGACCCCTTATGTATGCTGATGATACTGTCTTATACACACACCTTCATCTACAAAACCAACAACTACAACACTGAAATCAATAATAAGCTGCCAGATTAGGTTCACATGGTTATCAATCAACAAATTGGCATTTAGTATCGCCAAAACTAATTACATGGCATTCCACTTCCCTTACTATTAACAATTAAAACTTAACTTAATATGTTAAAATGGTTAAATTTTTGGGAATATCGTTTGACAACTCTTTATCCTGGTCTGAACATGTCAATCTGGTGGGAACAGAAATTGCACAAACCTTTGGTGTACTCAACAAACTCAAGAATTATCTGCCTCTATTCACACTGAGTATGATTTACTGCTGTTTGTTCCACACTCAACTTTTGGCATCACAATATGGGGATTTAAACATTTCAGCAGATTACAAGTCCTTCAGAAACGAGCCTTACAAATAATCACCAACTCACACTATTTTGCCCATACAAATCCAATATACAAATTATTGAAAATACCTCTGCTCCACCACACACTCTATACATCCTGCCTGAAATATATATTACAAATTTTTACACAAACAACTACCTCATTACTTTCAAAACATTTTTATTTGCTATCACAATTGAAACAACAGACCAATTAAAAACTATTTTTCACCAAGTCTATTAGGCAACTTAGGCAACCCTGATGTTTATCACAACTACAGTCCTGTGCTCAAGACTATATTTTACAAATCAAATGTCATGGGAACTCATTGTTTACGTTTTCACTTCCTCTAATTATCAAGGAAAGTACAATACTTTCTTCCATTCTAGATGAGATATACATATGTTGCATTCTGTTGTATTTTCGGTGGTTCTCTTTGAAGCAACTTTTGCCTTTGAGGGTCTCCGGTTTATATACATAAATATTCAAATATGTTTTTTCTTTATTGTATTTCACTATTTTGTTATATAAGTTAATAAACGTATTGTCTATCTATCAATCTCATAGGCAATGCGTACACGCACCATTTTTCAGGTTCGCAAGCTTAGACTTGTCGAACCCCAATGAACACCGAAGCATTTTCTTAAGTTGGGGATGGTTTCAATGATCTTGTTGCGTAAGGAATATCAGAGATCGGTTTTATGAGAGTAAAATGCATGATTCGATTTTTTAAGCTAGCTAAAGGGGGCAAAGTGTAGCTTCAAGAAATTTCATTCTTTGTAATGGAATTCATTAATTACCTTAAGCCAGAACTTCGCAGGTACAGTCAGTTCCAAATTTCAGATGAAAAACAACTTGTATCTGTGGTCAATGAAGGGTTTCAGTTGAAATACCCCTGCCTGATAGTAACGCACTACCTCTGACACTTTAGTCATATCACGAATCAGAATCATTTTGAATTTGAGTCAGTTAGGACATTACATCAATTGCAGTTCAGCAGGAAAGCAATCAACAGAAATTTCTCCAAAAACTAACAAAACCACGGGTGCTCAAGAGAGAGAAACCTGAAATCTGGGGTTAACTGATCTCTTTGTGATCAACATAGGTGTACTCTACCATCACCTAAGTCAGCAATTAGGCTGGCTGTACATGGCTCAGGCTAATCACTAATTCCGAGTGTCATCCACAAAATCGTTCTCAGCTGAAGTCACATATTTGCAAAGAATATGAGCAATGCTCTTTTTGTTTTTTCTTATTTCTTTAGTTTTGTTTTGATTAGATAATCAACATAAATCATGGCTTCTATTTCTGCTGGACAATACCAACACAGATTGACCCACTTGACTAGTCATTGGAGGTAACACTGAACTAGTCACATGAATTTAAGAAAAATACTAATTGTTGGTGGATTTTTTCATTTAAAGACTTAATGATTTTCATTCGGTATTTCGTAAACCTGTCATTCTGTGGTCTGATGATTTCATTAAACTGTAGTTATGTCCCATGAAACTTAGAATTTACTTGATCAAGAATGGGCAAGTGCCTGCCAATAGTTGACTTCGAAATAACCGTGCCATATTGAAATTTACTAAACCACCTGATGGCGATCAGGTCTTTGTTGGACAGTCGTTCAGCTTCACCTACAAAACCCATGTAATACGGATGGCAAACTGGTCTAAACAGCGTTTTAACACCTTCCCTGCTATTATAATGCCGGCAAATTACTACTGCTGTGGGGTGGGATGTATCATTGCTTTACGAAAAAGGGCAAACTTTTGGAAATATTAATAGATGAACAAGAACATCCTGTTCCATACATTTCCCTCTGTGAAGATGTATCCTCCACAAAGCCAGTGGCTCCCACTGATAAAGTGAGAGAATTTTGATCCCAGCAGGTGTCAAGAAGCTAACATAAATTAGTAAACTTTAACAGTCAAACATCAGGAGAGGCTGACAGTGAAATTTATTCATTTGCTTTTGTTATTTATCGCTCATTCTGTCCAACAAATCTGCGTTGGGATCAGTGGAAAGTCAGTTTAGTGCTCTGATTTCTCTTGAGAGCACCGATATGAAAAGTCTCCTATTCAGCCCTTTTACAGTGAATGGGGAAGTCTTTGACAGATGAACTGAAGGGGCTAAAATTACCACCTTGTTGAAAAATCTTGCAAATTCCATGTGATCAATAATCTACCCAGTTGAAGTTTTGGGTTGACAGCTGTGTGTATGGTAAACCTTGCGACAACTCATTTTCAGAAAGTAAATTGTTCTAGGTGAATTAGTAAAATGTTACTATCTTCATTAATTAGCAGCTTTTGTCTTACCATGATAGGTTGACTGAAACTTCTATACTGAATCGAAATAGGCAGAACTTAATAGAAACAGCTTTGGACAACTTCTTAGTCAATGCTTTTTAAAGCTTAGTTGCCTTGAGTAAGTTGATAATAGCTGGGCCTCTTGTTCCTGGGTTTTGATGTCTAGAGGGCCTTTCATACTAACGTTGATGGTTTGGGGAGTTGCGGTCAGTATGAACGCTTAACTCTGGTCCTGGATCGCAGTTAACAGCTCCAGTTAACATCACAGTTAACAGGTGGATTTAATACCACAGCGTTGACGCTGCGGTATAGTATGAACGCTTAACTCCAGTCCAATCTAATTTATCGCCAGGTGCCACTGTTATCGTCAACAGTTACAACATAGTGCTTTCACTATTAGCGGCTTATATTTTGCTCTAATAATAACCAATCGATTTAAAAATAAGTTTAATGTCACGTAGCACATGTAAATATTTCCAAATTGAAACATTGAAAAAAATCTTAGCGTGCAACGCTACCTTGCGATAACTTCGATGACAGCGGCACCAACCGCTTACTTCGAGGCGGAGAGTTAAGTCAATATGAAAGGGCCTTAGAAGAGAAGCTTCATTAAGTATATTATGGTGTTGAAGTATGTGACACCTGCTTATTGAGCCATTCTGGTGTCCATGGTAATACCACATGACCAATTATTTTCCTGTCACGCTACATGCAGCTGAATTCAACAAGTTGAAAACATTCTTGTTCCTGTATTTCTGCCAGCTGATGTGTCTCAGGATTTATTAGTTCAAGGATACTTTATGTTTGGCCTTAGCTTAGGAGGATTTGTATTTCTCTGGATGAAGTAGCCAAGGTACAGTCTATAGAAAGGTTTTAAGAACTTATATTGACAAGTCTGTGTATTGAGGCAAATATCTACTAATTTTAACTTAGTGATAGATTGTAACTTAGTGATAGATTGTAACTTAGTGATAGATTGTAACTTAGTGATAGATTGTAACTTAGTGATAGATTGTAACTTAGTGATAGATTGTAACTTAGTGATAGATTGTAACTTAGTGATAGATTGTAACTTAGTGATAGATTGTAACTTAGTGATAGATTGTAACTTAGTGATAGATTGTAACTTAGTGATAGATTGTAACTTAGTGATAGATTGTAACTTAGTGATAGATTGTAACTTAGTGATAGATTGTAACTTAGTGATAGATTGTAACTTAGTGATAGATTGTAACTTAGTGATAGATTGTAACTTAGTGATAGATTGTAACTTAGTGATAGATTGTAACTTAGTGATAGATTGTAACTTAGTGATAGATTGTAACTTAGTGATAGATTGTAACTTAGTGATAGATTGTAACTTAGTGATAGATTGTAACTTAGTGAAAGTATGTGTTTTCTGAAAAAATTATGTAGAATTTGATTTGTAACTTTATACAAATCTCACTGAGTGACATGACCAAGTGTTTTGGAGATCAATTACCGGTATGCATGTAACATGGTATCTGAAAATTTCATATGAATTCATTTCTTAGATATGGTGTTTTGAATTATCCAAACTTGGAAATTTTTGAAGGTCCTACATATGGTAAAATTCTCACTAAATTAAGAAAAAATGATTGCTGAAATTTTGCTTTTTTCATTCTTCAAGGGATTTGAACATTGCTGTGAATGCTAGCAATTTTACAAGGTATTGTCTGATGGTAGCTACATGGTAGAAAACTTGAACATGGTGAAGCTTTAGGTTGGTGTTATGTATCATTCATGTAACTAAATCACCTGTCCGCCATATTGTGTCGTAAATTGTCCGAGGTTTGACCTTACCTAAGGTTTTGATGGTGTGGAGTAAGTGCTACACAAACGGGGACAGTGATATCTGTGGTGGCTATCACTTGGCAACAAAGAAGTCTAGGTTACTTCATTAAACACAGTTGTCACAATTGTGATTTTTTATTTCTTAAAATCTGACTGCTACAACTAATCAGAATTTATATAGTGTTACGTTGTACAAACCTCGCTAAGAATGACTTGAGGTATTCTTAATTTTTCCTCGAGAAATTTGTCAAAAATGAAATTCCCCCCTCCTGCCACATTGCGTGCTAAATAGTTAAAGATTCCTACGCTGTTCTGGTTTCAACTAATAATGGCTGTGAAGCCTGCATCATCTTCAACCAAGGTCTTTTGTGTCATTTGAGTGAAAACTGCACAAAGCCAGGTAAGCAAAGGCAAGTAAGATTTGAAAGCCAATGATTTGACAAGCAATGATTAACAAAAACATGCCACATCATTTTTATTCGTCCCAGGTGTACCAGAATCAATTATGCTTTTTTAGCATTATCTCTTGTTTTTGCAGTTTTATACCTTCCAGTGCCATTGTTTCTAACAAGATTTGACTGCAGTGCCTTCTACTGAGTGTTAACTCTTGCAACTGCTGTGTTCCCACCCAGGTACAATGGTTATTTAACATCTTTCTAAACCACCCTGGCAGAGAGTTATAACTAAGCTACAGACATAGAGTTATAACCTTTATATTGGTTTAAAAGGTTTAGTCTCAACAAGGCAATAGTAAGGAAGCATTCAATAACCAGTGCTAGATTTGGTGGCCTGCAAGTCGCCAGTGCAACCTCAGACTGAAGTCGCCACTTCGAGTATCACAGTTGCCCAGTTAATAATTCCTTCGTTTCAAAGTTTGTGTTGACTTCCACAGTTTAAATTACTAAGTTTTCAGAGATTTTATACCTTTGGTTCGTAATTGTTCTGTTTATTTTGTGAAATCAGTGCATTTGCCACTGCAGCAGTCAGCAGCCATCAAACACACACTTAAATTATAACAGGAAGTAAACAGACTGAAGTCCGAATTGTTCGGCAAAAACCAGGCAAGATTGGTGACGCACGTGCCTGCAGCGTTGGCGATCGTCTGCATTTTATGTTGGTTGGCTAGAGGAATTGAGTTAGAGATTGAATGGTTCATATTTTTTATGGGGAGAAATTGAAGAGGTACGCATAAGTTTCTGAGAATGGAGTGGGGTATGACCTTTCTTTTTAATCAACAATTTTGACGTCAGTTCTTGCGACCTCAGATTTCGTTTGGTGACTGGGATTTTCGCCAAGTCGCCAAATGCGACTCTGCGTCAAGCTAGATCAATTTCTTCAAATTGAAACAAAAACAATTGCAAATCCCATTTGTTAAAGGCTGTCCTGTTTTATGACTTAATGTTTGGTGCAGTGCTAAATGTAATAAAGCTAATTGTGCTTCTCTTTTAGAAATGAAAAGCAAAGTTTGCCAACGAGTGTAACAAAATAACGTTCCTAGTCAAGTAAGCTTAATTTCAGTGAAATAGAACTTTGTTAATTTTTTATGTTGATTGTTGCATTTTTTCAGTTCTCAGAATGTGAATGTACAAAACAATGTCAACTGCTTAGATGTTTTCAGCCTTAGATTAAAGTTTTGTATTTCCATGAATGTGACAAGTAATGATGACTACTTTTGACCGGATCTGACTGTCGCTGTGACCCTTACTGGCAGTTTTAGTATGTTTTGTTTACCTTTGTATCTTTATTTACTTGACATAATTTTGTGAAATTTGGCAAATGGGTTTCTATTAAGAAGACAACTCCTTTATATTTTTGAATGGATTAGACCTATTCTGCACTGCCCAGTGGAAATTTTAATTGATATCTTCGAGTCAACCTTCCTATGTGGAAAACTGCTCCTGCCTCCAACTAAGAGAATTGACAAAATGCGAGATGTTTCTTGTAGGAAGTTGACTTTCAGAGGAGTCAGACTACTGTGGCACCCACAGTGACAATTACGTTTCTTTGCATCCACAGCTGAACTCCCTGCGTGGTCTTAAAATTTGACAAGTATATTCAGGATTGTAATTTACCATTGTGGTGCAACAGATGACGTACTTCTCTTGGACCAGTCTGCCTACTGAAATGTCTCGTGGTGGCAATTTTATTTTATTATGTTAGGCACTGTATCTTCAGAGTTCCTGGATGGAATGTCATGAAATTTGGTGAGAGGGCAGAGCCTTCCAATTTTGGATGGATTTGAGATATTTTTTGCTAGTGTTAATTTTTGTTTGTTTCTCCGCAAACTGCTTGAAGAATCATGAACGTTGACAGGTGTGTTGCTATTGAGGGGGCATTAATTTTCAGACTCTTCTACCATAGGGTCCACTTAAAGTGGCATTTTGGTTTTTTTATTTGTCTCAATGTCATTGTGCCATTGTGTGCCTTCATTTCTAACAATTTGTTTGGTAGATCTTCATGAAATTTGTCCTATGTTTTCATAATGAGGAGATACTACGTGAATGATGTAAATTTTGGGATGGATTCAACTACCATGGAAACATTTAAAAGTCATCACTTGTTATTTCTTTACCGTTTTCTGATACACACACATATCATTGTTGGAATGGTAGTATCGTTCTTAAAATACTGTTCTTTACTCTTGTCTAACCTTTGCCTTTCTAAGATTGGTAGGCCAGTGTTTAAATTGTTTTATTTTCTCCTTATCAGTTTGGGGTAGTGATTTTTGTTACAAAACATAGCTGTTTCGTTTTTACAATCAGGAAACTATTGCTTTTATTAGATTGCAAACAAAATGTTTCGAGTCGCGTGCTTATTTTACGGTCAATCAGATGAGGGGAAGCAAACTTTAGTTTTTATTTGTACTTATAGTGTACAACAGCCTTTCAATAAGTGGTACAGTACATTCCAAAAATATTTAGTCAAAATGATTCTGAATTTCCTGAATGATGACTTCTGGGCAAAAGCCGAGTTTGTCATCAGAGTAACCTTTCGTAGCTTGCCTCTTGACTGAGAATTGTGAATTTTCAGGAAAGTTAGTAAGGTGGCTAAGTGATTCTGTAATTGGAATTTTTGTGCTATAAAAGCCATCACTGGTCATTTTTGATGTAAACGGAATTAGCTGTCATGGTTGTAAAATGATATTTTGTTTGATTACTTTTGTCTTTCACCGTAACTGTATTATTTGATTACTTTTGTCTTGCACCCTAACTCTTCACTTATTTAGCACGCAATATGGCAGACCAAGGAAATTCTGTTTTTATTTTTGTTAAATTTCAGCACAAAAATCGAGATTAAAAGCTATTTTAAGCATGGCTTATACCAGTGTATGGACATCAAAAAACAACATTTGATTAATTTCCATTATTTGCAAAAATGTTACCAGCCTTTGAAAAATGGAAAATGACCATTTTGGCAATTGTTCTTGTGCAGATTATGTGGAAAATTACTGTACTGTATCTTGGTCTATGGTGAGGTGCTACAGCACTGCTGCACCAGTTTCTTACTCACCCCCCACCCTCCCCCAATGTATACCTTATTCATAAACTCCCCTCCCTATACCTTGTTTATAAACTAGCAAAATTTGTTTCATTGTGCGTCACAGTCCCTCCTACCGTGCCTTGTAACAACTGTCACAGCTGTTGTTTTTATTACCATTCTTCATATTATTTTCACATTAAATTTAGGGCAAGTTATTATATATATTTTTGATTGTCTATTAAAAATACATACCTTCCCTTTTTGAGTGATGGGTCATTGCATTTAATGCTGTGTTTAAACTTTGTGCCAACAGAAGTAAACCTGGTGAGTACTTGTATTCAATTATGCTTATTTTGCACGGTTCACTGGTCTGCCTTTTACCCGGAATGAGAACACAGAGACTACCCTCCCCCCCGAGAGGGAACCATGATGAAATACAGGCGTGTAATGGAAAAGTGAGCTACTCTCACTTCTTAAAAAAGCCAGAACTCATTCAAGTGTTCTACCACCATTTATACTGCATTAAAATATGACTGCCCTGTCCTCAGTTCTACTTATTAAAGAAACACTAAACTGTCAAAATCAACTTTTCAACAAAACCTGTTGCAATTACAAGTTTGCTCTCATCTCGTTTCTTATTAAGATTAGAATTAATTTCTAGGCTTTAGAAAAACTGAGTGGTTGTTGTTGAGGCAATACTTGCTAAGTTCTTTATCACTCCATGGGTTCGTTTGTCCATCATGGGAGTTCTAGGCAATTTATCGTAACCAATTTCAATTTACACCTAGGATATGTAGACAAGTGCTTTGGAATAGCAAATACCGCTGTGAAGAAGGTGATGTTTTCAGCACCAGAATATGATGTATATGTACACATTTTGTGGCACGAAACATTTTTGGTTTGTCGTAGTGGTCTGACAAAATTCATTGCAACAAGCTCCCATTCGGGTTCAGCTCCTGGGACAACATCGATTTCTGAAGGGAGGCTAAAAAGATAACTACCCGTTCCCGGTAAGAAAAAAAAACAAGTACACGGGAGTATTAAGAATGAAATTACGAAAATATTTAAAACCATGGTACCTGTGGGAAGTGGCCCTTGGTCAAGATAAACACAAATTACGTTTTTAGTCATTTTGTAATATTTAAGGTTAAATGTACCAAGTTAAAACTACTCTCGGCAGTTTCTGGCTGAGAAAACCAATTTGGGTGTAATAACAACCATCATTGTTGAGACAGTAGTGCTGGCTGTTATCTTTCCACTTCATTAGCTCAGATCTACATCAANTAAAATCTTACAATCTGCTAGTTTGTTTCAGAAAGACTGTTAAACCTGTATGAACTAACGGGTTATGTGTCCATGGAAAACAGTGAAAGGAACCTGTTTATAATGACTTTCATCCTTTCTTTAAGGTCGTTCCAGTAGTCTTACCCTGCTGTATCTGCTGGAATGGTCATTTTGAACAGGTCTTATCGACACCCTATTGTAACAGGGAAATGACCACCAGTTTCAGTAGCCTTAGACAAGGCTGAAAATCAACAAAAGGGCCAACTCTATTGGGCCTTTCATACTAACATCGACGCGTCGATGGTTTGGGGAGTTGCGGTCAGTATGAACGCTTAACTGAGGTCCTGGATCGAAGTTAACAGCTCCAGTAAACATCCCAGTTAACAGGTGGATTTACCAGCGCAGCGTCGATGCTGCGGTGCAGTATGAATGGTGAACTTATGTCCAATTGAAGTTATCGCCAGGTGCCACTGTTATTGTTAATAATTACAGGGTAGCGTCGTTGGTAATAGTTGCTTATATTTTGCTGTATTAATCACCAATCGATTTAAAAATAAGTTTTATGTCAATTAGCACATGTAAATGTTCCCAAATTGTCACATTGAAAAAACTCTTAGTATTTAGCGCTATCTTGCGATAACTTCGATGACAACAGCATCATCTACCATTTACTTCAATGTTCATTAACTACCGAAGCCATTATGAATGGTCCACTTAACTTTGCTGCTTATGTTGACGCTCCGCTCAGACCGGAGTCTATGAAAAGGCCTTACTTAAATCTCCCAACTCGGTTTTGTATGGTACTAAATAGGAAAAGGCATTTTTATATGGAATTCAATTTGTAAAAAGTGACCCTTTCAAAGGTAATCTGGCAGTGAAAATACACATCTGAGTGGTAAGTGATGTGTCCATTCTGCATAGAGCCTTTGCCCAGTGGACACAAAGTAGGTCAGTTCAGGTCACTGTTGACTGCTTACTCATCAGCTATAGCCAGGTACGGAGCTGCGCAGGTAAACAGGTGCTGCAGTGGTAAACGTCAGACCTATTTCTGTCCCAATGTGAACAATAAACGTCTAGGATATAAACTGGCACGTATTGTGTAACAGTGATTATATTTGTTACAGACTCCCCTTAGTGGTGCTGTTCATCATGGTTATCCAGTTAGCCTTCTTGTTGGCGTTTATCACAGGCCAGGTGACGGCAGGGTGAGTATTGTCCTATTTAAAGCTGCCCTTTTTCATTTAAAGCTAAGTTGTTACTCAAGTTGATGTGAGATCCAAGAAAAATTCCAAATTCGACTAACTTCGAAATATCATACCTCAGACATTTCTGACCAGATTCAGAGGAAGCCATATATGGATGATGTTTTATGCGCAGATTTCCAAGACGCTGTTGGGCGTTGTCTTCAAAATGTTCCACATTTACACAAGGAGCTATCAAAATCAAAGATTGCATAAAATGAAAATGCCAAACGAAAATTTATGTAACTGAAACGGCGTTTTTGAGAGTTCATCTTGAATTATTTTATCGAGTAGAAAACTGATCATTTTATTATCGTTTTGGTATTAGTGTACCTTGTCTCCTTTTTGTTTCAAAGACATAGTCACGTGATCCAGTTTATGGCACTAAGTCAAAAATCAAATTTTCAAAAATTTGGAAAATAAATTTGTATTGTATAATATTTTTTAGTTTAGGTATAATTTGACTAAATGCACAGATTTTGCGATAAGGCTTCACCTAACATTAAACTTGAAATAGAATATTCCTTCATTAATGGCAGATTTGTAAGTTGAAAATCAAATTCTACGGGTGTCCTACTTTCAGAAAATACGGTATATTCTTTTACCAAGTTAAAATCTATATCTTTGTAGATCATGTTTGGCTAAATATGCTAACTGATGTCAATAAGGTTCTACACAACCTTGATGCGTTTTATCCCAAACTGCTATTGTGGGATCCTGTTAGTTTTTCTTAAATTTGAACTCTTGTAGGAGAAGGGATTACTTTACTGTTAGGTTGTAACATGCAGAAAACTATGAGTCGTTACTGAACTTACTTGAGATGAAAGGCAACGTTTCGCCAGCCTCTGCTAGGTTTTTCAAGGTGCGACCTCTGGTGTATTCGGTCGGAGTTGGGAAAATCGGCGGGAAACTTTAGTCAGAATCTTGTCCCAGGCGTGCAATAGGTTGAGTCTCAAGCCACCTCCTCAGTTCAAAGATGGATTTTAAATTCTTTTGTATATACACTCGTTGACTCTCTGGTCAAACCAATTTTTCTCCTTGTCAAGAATTAGTACATTGTCAAGGTCAAGCTGTGACCTGATCCCTGACATAGCTGGATCAATTTCACCAGAGTATGAATGATAATCTCCGTTGATATACCTAAAAAGAGATTTATAAAGCTTTCAAAGTTAACGTTTAATAAGTCAGTTGAAGCCCGTTACCTTTCAATAGATAAGGGAATTTTGCAACAATAATCCCCGCAAACTCGACCCGGTTGCTTAATCTTTAACTCAGAATTTTAAGTTTAGTAGGGTGTGACCATCAACCACAACAATCCATGGTAAAATATTTATATTTTTAATGCTACTGACGCTTTTATTTCAAATTACATATTAGGCATTGCATATAGGTACTTTTGTTTAAGGATTAAGCAGAAGGGTACCCCAGGTGATGCTGTCAATTTTGGATCATGATCCACTGGATTTATGAGGAATGGATTTGGCGATATTTTAGTTACACTAGCTGATCTTGTTTTATGCAGAAAACGTGTACAATAACGTCATCTGGAAATAAGCAATGATCGATTTGAATTGAATCAGCTTGGGTTTCAAATGCAGGGACATGTATTAGACCTTCTGTTTAATTTTTTTTACAAATTTTTTACTGAAACCTCTGTACAAACTATATAATGGTACAAGACATAATGGCAATAAAGTTAATGACTTTTACATAACCTTTCGTAACCTGTCCTTTATTTTCCATGGTAAAGTTTATGACTTTTCTCCCACAGTAATAACACGAAGGCTAGGTAATTGTGCCATTGGGAAACAATTAACGCAATAATGAACCTCTAGTCTTATGAGCACAATTTTACCGAACCTATAAACAGAGTTTGGCTGTAACCTGTTTTTGTGAAAGAGGAAATCCTCCAGCAATAGTTTTTAAAAAAAATCAATGGCAAAGTTGAAACATTTCGATTTTTCAAAGACTGTTTTTCATGTTTTTGGTGTTGGGATAGTGAAATTTCAAAGCTTTGTTGCATGGCTTACACAGACTAGTTGACTTGAACAGTGGGCCTGGGCTCAAATCCCTTTTACTCGAGATTGAACTTGAAATTGTTTTTGGGCATTTTCTATTCAACTTTTGTACGAACTTAAGAAGAGTTTGTATTATTCTGTGCTTGAGTACATAATAGGATACATGGATAACTATCAAATCCTTAAATGTACATTTAATGACTCCATCATTTAGGGTGCGCTAAAGCCGCGCAATTTTCGGATACTCAAAATTTATTCCAGTAGAACAAATTCATTCTTGGTCGAATAACGCGGGACGAGACTTTTGTGGTGTCTGAATTTGGTGGAACTCCAAAATGTTTCATTTCACTATTGTTCGAATTTGGTGAGCTAAATCTCTTCAAAAATTTTAGAAGTCGGCATGAGCATGATGAATGTAGAATCAATTTGTTTACATGAAATAAATACAATCATATTTTCGTATGTTGCGAAAGAGAAAAGCATTATTAATACGTACACCTAAATTCAAGCCTGCTGAGCCCATTAGTGTCACTCAAACCTTGATATGTGAATTATATTGATGGAGACACGATCAACTAACGAATTGTGTATAGAAGGGCGCAGTCTAGAAAGCGAATGCAATTTCAAATCCTTCCAACGTCAAATTCACCCAATCATTTTTTATATCGTATTTAAAAGCTTTCTCACCGACAGCCTTTGAAATGTCCATTTATACTAACTCAGTGATACACTGGCGCGTCTTGATGCACTCTAGATGATTTAACACAACTATGTTTGCGTACATTTTTAACCACAGGTTTAATTGGTGACAGTGAAAACTCTTGTGAAGTCTGTTTGTGAATGAAATATAACCAGTAACAGTCAACTTGTTCTGATAATCTGGGTGAAAGATAACAGGGCCGTTTCTTCTGATCGTCACCAGTTTAGCGCCGTCCCACAGTCATCAATTTCACGCAGCTCACCCTCAGTCACTACTAATTTGCTCCGCTGACCTCCTGCTGCACACCAATGACGATTTAGTGCCACTAATTCTTCTGGTGTCGTCCAGGTTTCGCCCCCTGCCAAGACCGTCGTTGCGCACATTGACACACTTGTTTCCCGGCAGCTCACGACTGTTCGAAGACTTGATTTGTGACGACCTGAAAAGAAAAATGAAAACACCAAGACGGTGTGAACTCATAAAGGACGTAACCCGTCATCTACTTTATATACTTAATTTTCCACTTTTTTATTTAATATATACTTAACCAATTACAATCCCATCTGTGTCGACTGTTTTCATTTCATTGCGCCATATATTCGCTACAGTTATGGACAATGGTTCGGATATTTCTTCCTACAGGTCTCTGCTGATGAACATCACACAATTCTGTTAAAATTTTAAGTGTGAACAGGTGCAAGTTTTCTTAAGTCTCATTATGTGTACAGAAATGTTGAAGAATAACAGTCTATCAAAACACTATTATTGTCCAACGTTGAAATGACTATGTGAAGAGGAGAAAACATAATAACAAAACAAAATATAGAAATGCCAAACAAAAATCTAAACAGCACTTACACGGCTACAACAATTATAGGTGCTTTTGTATATTCGGCATTTGTATTTTCACGATCAGAAATTTTCATCGTCATTCTTTTCTTAGATAAAGTGCCAAACACAAGATAAATGCAAGACAGACTCGGGAAAAATTGAGTTACAGTCGTAACATTGTTAAGACAAAGTAGAAATTATAGAACCCGTTATACTTATTCTCCGATTCATGCCGTGTAATGTACCGTAAACGTTCGGGTTAACGCCCATGCTCAGTTAACCGCCCACCCCCTACTTTAGGTGGATTTTCGATATTATCGCCCACTGCTCAGTTTACCCCCCTCTGCGATTTTCAAGATTTCCAGTTAAGCGCCCACCTCTCGGTTAAGCACCCATCCCCGACTTTTTAAGATTGAAAATTTAGCGCCCAGTGTTAGAAAACGCGCGATTCCCGACTTTTAGGTGATCAGAACGAGCGCAACGACGCAGGGCCTCCGGACGGCGCTTTGGCAATGTGAATTACTGTACAAGTAACAAATAATTTTCCCGGGTCATGTACTTATTTCAAAATTCAATACTTGAACGTTTTTGTCAATTTATTTTCTTCTCATGTTTGCAAAGTTTAAGAACCCTGCCGACGTCAGTATTTCCGCTTTCAGCGACGCTGTCTGCCACTCTGAGTTTCCATCTGCAGTGCACTACATAAAACATATATCCGAAATAATCGGGCCAGAGAAATGTGACAATGGTTTTGCCAACCCTCCAAATTCTCTTTAGGTGGGAAGCTCTGAGACTCGTATTTTTAAGAATTAATTCCCATAACTCATGGAAAGATGTCAAATTCTTCCTTTTTTGATGAATGTTATTGCCAGGTTATTGAGGATGTGTGCCGACCAAAGGGACAGTGTGCCTCGATCACTGGGTTACCGATTTGCTGCCTCTCGATTTCTGAGTTCAAAGGTTAGCAATAGTTACTGTATGTTTGAGTATCATCTTGAAGTGATAAAAAACTTCTAGTCAAATTGAGTTTTTGCATCTCAGTCACACTGACGTTAGCAGATTTAACTAATGTCGCTTGCTGTTCTTTACTACGATTTCTTGCGTCAACCCCTGCCTGACTGAATTTTTGCTTCCATATTCCCTTTTTAGCCATCCAGAATAATTTTGTTTCTGCACTGGCCAATTTCAGCCTGAACAAAATTCATACCATTCGAGCCTGAGATATCTACGATGCAGACTGAATGAAAATTGGCGATAGTTGGTAGGTGCACGCAGCTAGCTACGGGCATGGCATACTAGGGCCTAGGGAATATCGAGCCGGAAAATATCGAAGTAGACTTGACATTGCAGTTTTGGGGGACATTAGAACAGAGGAATATCATAAAGCACTGGGTCTTTCCTAACAACAGCTTAAAAGCACAGCGTCACACCGGTTTCTTTTACCGTAGGACTGTCGCTGCTCTCTTTTGATGTGTGACTTTGTAGTCATGGTGCATGCGCGTAAGTTCCCACACTGAGTGCATGTTACCTTGATACCAACATGTGATTGACAGGTTACTCATATTGAGGCCCTACGCGCGTGCTGAATCCCGCCACTATCTTTGGCCATTAAAAACGAGATGCATATGGAAAGAAGCCATTATATTACTTGACAACCTTTCCAAGTCAAGATTGCCTGCCGGGACATTGCGCGCGAACAGCGGGACCAACCAGTGCCACAGCGCGATAGTGTAGGTGATATTGTAATAGAACATAACCTGGACATCTTGCATATAAATTAAATGTGTTTTCCACCACGAAGTTGGGTAAGGTGGTCGTTTAAGAATGAATTGAAACGTGAAACGTTGTGTCGTTTTCTTCTTGATTGACGACTGGCTC
>NMRA01000719.1:40477-62506 GCA_002633005.1 Phoronis australis | reverse complement strand
CCCCCCCGATTCTTGTCTTACTTCTTTGCTGAGCCTGTTTCATGCAACGGGAAGTGAAAATGTGATTGAGTCACGGAGTGTTGATTACAAACATCCCAAGCACAAAACACACCTGAATAATAGTTTTTCAAACTTTATTTCAACTAATTTTAAAACTGCTCTCTGACTGACAGCCACCACAGGTCTGTAACCTTGGTGTCAGCTGTGACCTCTGCAACACGTGATGCTTGCATGCGCGCACTTTTGCGGTATTACCGCTTGCTATCCAAGTGGAGCGCTGCGTGGTCACTGGTCGTCTGCGCACTACAAACTAACAAGACCGCAGGATGGCACGGGTCTATTACTCAGGAATTTTGTAAATTTAATTATGAATGACTAATCTGAAGGCAATAGAACCTTTGTTGGGATCATCCGCTGTTATGAAGTTTTTAGTATTATTTGGCGACGTGACGATAAAGCTCTTAGAAAAGTGCCATGCGTTCCGAGTACGTGTGTCTTGTGGGGACTTAAATCACGAGGTAAGATTAACCGCCCTGGGCGGTTGTCTGTCGTAATAAGCGCCCATGTTCGGTTAACCGCCCACCCTGGATTTCTTGAAATTTCATGTTTAAGCGCCCATGTCTGGTTAACTGCCCACCCCCAATTTTTTGGGTTTGCCAACTAAACCTCCCAAGGTATTTACCCGAACGTTTACGGTAGTAATCGTCCACTGAACACTTTATCGGCATGAAAGTTGCGTCAATCCGAAATTGGCCTTTCTAACATTTTCCTTGTCCGAAATTTGCGGACAGAAATATGATGTTGCTGACATTGTCCGAAATTTGAGGGTCAGTTTTTTTGGACCTTGTGCGAATTTCGTGGACTTACGGACAATTCATTTTGAAAGTATTTATTCTTGTTCCCAAATGACGGGCTGTCCGAAAATAGCACGACTTTACCGTAAAAGTTCGAATCTAAACTCGAAATTTCAAGTTTTTAATCAAAGTCTTCAGTTTTTAATCAAGTTTTGCTCGAATCTAATGGTCATCAAATGCAAACTTGGACTTCCAACTCATTTTCATGAACCATAATGTACTCAAGCACAGAATGGTAAACACTTATGTTGAGTGCACACGCAAGTTGCCCGGAAAATGTCAAATATGCCACCAGTTGTGTCTTGGGGCCCAGCAGGATATGACTCTTGTTGATAGTGTTCTCTCACCTGAAATCTTGTATACTCTACCTCCAGCTTCAACATATGGTGTCGTGGTGGTAGTCAGATGTAACCTGCCTACACATTGAGAACCAGACAGTTTGATGGCCATTTTTCAGTAGAGAAAACTGGTTCTCAAAATGCGGCGCGTTATGTCTGACTATTGCCCTCTGAGACACCTCTCACCAGGGGTCCTGCATTTTGAGCACCACTTTGTTGGTCGTTATTCAGTGGAGAAACTCGGGTTCTCAAAATGCGGGCTTGTTATATCCAACTACTTCTGCCATAGCTTAGAATATCATAAAACAATGTGTATGCATTTTGCCCTGAACATTCCAACTGTTAACAATTAATTTGAGAGTGTTGTTAGTGATTGCACCCTATGTTATAGGAATTTATGTGACAGTAGGAAATGGAGGTATAAAAAACTGGCATTGAAAGAGTTAAAGCTTGCAATTCAGAGCTCAGTTTGTGACCTGGTAAGAATCCTAGGTCGCCATGATGTCACACTCAAAATAGTACATGGAGCAACAAGCCCCAAGTCGGAATTGTTCGGCAAAATCGGAAGGGATCTATTGTTTGAGGCTTGTGTTGTTAACATGTGCTGATCGTCTGCATATTCTGCCTTAGTCAGGTGAGCCTGTGCAGGATATGTGATCCAAGAGGGGGAAATTAGTCGTCACTGCACTCGTAATTTTCTGTTTGGATGAACCGGCAGACATAAATTTTGCTGAGTTTGCCAGTTTTCCACTTCAGGTATTTGGTTTATTTCATTTTCGTTTTTTGCCAACATCATTTGGAAGGGGTTGGGCTTTCGCAGAGACTGGTCTTAGGTTTGAAAAGTGTGGTCCAAATTTGGGAGATTGACACTCAGCATATGCGAAGATGAGGTCACCCCGACACCACAGGACAGGGAGGTGTTTCCCCCGAAAAATGTGACTGCCAGCGTATGCCAATTTCACTGTGACATTTATGGTAAAAATAATAAACTGTGGTGTCGATATATGTCTGAATACTAATATTGCACTACAACGAATTGTAGGTTTTGATAGAATTTGTCAATCAGAAATTTGAAAATTTGTTGTTTAGCCATCGTTTTTACCTGGGTTGTCTTGAAACAGGATATCTTTTTTCTTTCTTGCCTGTGTCATCCTAGCTGCCATTTTTTAAAAGTAACCGTCCTAATGATGGTGGCTAGATGAGCCCCTGTCATACGATGTTTCCTCGTTTTGGCAACCTCTCATTTCCCATTTTGCGACCTGGTACTTTTGCGAGTTCACATTAGGATAAGCGGTGTGCCAATGCGCTCGGCTGTTGATGCTCCACTGTGTACACTGATATAAGCCTTCAGTTCACATTCGTGCCATTTTTTGAAGAATTTTTTAGTCAAGCAGGGCTCAACATAAGCGAGTAAACGCCCGAAACTGCGAGTGGAAAAAGTAAAATACAAGTAGAAAGTTGTATCACTAGTACGGGTATCGGACGTTAGTTTTTTGTTTTCGTTTAGTCGTCTGTTTGCTGTGTCCAGCGTCTCCAAAGCTCGTTTTGAGAAATCACGCGTCTTCTTAGTAATTATCATTTAAACATGCGGATGAACGGTGATCAAACCTTGGGGAGCTTGAAAATCGAGGTGTGGGCTGAGCCTGAGAGTCCCCTTGTCACCCGTGACCTTTGAAATTGAATTACAAATACTTGAAGTTCACAGAATTTCCAGTTACGGTAAAGCTAGTTGCTGATGCAAAAGTTAAATTGGCTTTCTAGAACCGACATATGTATTCCAGAAGCTAGGAATTACATCATTGGGCAATTCGAATTTGCTCTTTGGCACTCAGATTATGTGCCCTAGATATGGAAAAACGAGGTCCGACAGCCACAAAATGTCACCTGTGACTTCGGCTTCAGATGTGACCCATTTGGCATTGAAAACTGCTAGAAAAGAATGGTTCTTTTGAAGAATTAAATTATTTGTTGCATAGTATGAGAGACTTTAGACTTTTAAGTGTCAATTTCAACAACTCAGCCATCGTTAAATGCGCTGCAGAAGACACTAAGATTACGATGTCCCGGTGACCAGCACTCCTGTGGACTGTGAATTGCAAGTGAAACAATCAAAAATTGGAATGGAAAAATGGAAAAATACAAGAAGAAAATAGTGCCACTTATACGGGTGCCACTTCTTAAAAGCCCAAATCTGGGTATACCAGTGACAAATATGCTGTGCTGAGCACTCTCGTCGAGTATTTTTCATCAATGCACGTACGCCTAAGTTCCACACAAAGGCACAGATGCATGTCCTTTGCTCTGGGTCATGTCCTCACCGGACTGGGGGACCTCAGTGAAGACACTGATTTTCAAGTGAGCCCAGTCAGAAATAATTACATGAAGTAAAATACAGAGGGCTATGTACAAGTAGATTGAAAAGATTAATGAATAAAATAAATTAGTTATAAAAATTAGTTAATATGTACAATTAGATGAATAAATAAGATAAAATTGAGTAAAATAATGATGAGCTGAGGCCTACTGTCCTCAACCGCGCATATTCTTGCCAATGCAATGTGCTTTTTCTATTTGACAAACGGTTTTCTTGATTAACTGCCGATATTAGATGTTTGAATGATCACAATTTTTTACTAATGTCTATTGGCAGCTATTGTACTTTCTATGCATGATTGATGAAGAAAGTGAGAAAATACTATGCTCAACGTCTACCCTAAATTGGCAAAATTTTACCATAATTATTTGCTTTTGAGCCGTAAAACTATCTGATATTCCACTTTGAAATCTTCTCTGTATTTGTTCATGCTAAGTAATCAATATTCTCAAATCTGAAGTTATTTCTGCAAATATTTAAAGTGATGAGCTTCACAGTTTGCTTGCTACATGTTGCCTTTCTTTTCCTATCTTCATGAAATTCACACGCAACATGTGCTGTGCTGATATTTAGTGGCCTGATTTTGTTTAGTTTTTGTTTGTACCTTATATCCAGTGTCCCATGACAAAACTGTCTGAAATTTGGTAGTATGGGAATAGATCTTGTCAAGTGCTATCTGGTCTATCATTTTGTTTTGTTGATTAACTAGACTGATTGCCCTTATCGGTATGAACGCAAGCTGTGAAATGTGTTTTTAACATATTTCACAGCTTTCATGAATTGCTCATACCCAGTAAGCTGTATCAGTTGGTGCGTTTGTAGCTTGTCAAGCATTTCCATGTATTTCAGAAAGTGAGAAATGTCACTGGTAATTTTTATTTTCTGTTGTGTACCATGCAAATTTTCTCTTGCCCCTATCGACAATTTTCCCTGGAATTAATTTTGCGAAATTTGGAGGAACTCAGAATCCCAGGAAATCTGTGCCTCAATGCGCAATCTTCCAACTAAACTTTAAAAATTTGCCTGAAAACAACTGGGAATATTTCAGGTAATTTTCACTCGGAGGAACGGCACTTATTATGTTTGGGTTGAGGTTCTCATACAGATTCTGGCCTAAAGCAAAATTTTCTGACTAGAGATTAGCGGTACAAAGAGATTTGTAACCTAAACCTGCAGTTCACCCTGCTTAGTTAGCTAAAAAAACTAAAATCGCATTGGGACTTTTGCTCTCATGAAACCATAATATCCCTTACTGTGAGTATATTTCTGTTACTAACAAGAACATCGAAATCGTTGCCAACCCAAGAAAACATTTCAGGGTTTATTGGGTTTGGCCAACTCTAAAATTGTGCATCTAAGTGCACATTGCCTGTGACTTTAATTTTGGCGAAGCCATCACCATCCTCGTGGTTGTGAGGAACGATTTTGTCAAGTGTCGGCCGTTGTGCTGGGTCTGATTTGTTTTCTGAATGTCTGATTGATTTCTCTTTAGTTCAGGCATTTGTCCGATTTATGGGAATACTGTCTAGTGAGAATTCGCTTCCTTTGACCCTCATGTTTGCCCGGCTGATTTTCAAAATGTCGTGACAGATTTTGACACTTCAGAAAAATGTTCAGGACCTAGAGAAAACCATAATGGCAAAGTCTATGGAGGCCTAATACTCATTTCCGTGATTTTCCGTAGATAAGTCCATAGACCTAATTCACGCGGTGGAATTAAAATCCAAAGCGAGGCTCACTGCGATAAACAAAGCGGAAGATGACATTGCGTGAGTTAAATGGCCGGTCTTTCGAGTCCAAGCTTGACATTAAGTCTTTAAAATGTGTCGATAATTAACCACAGATGGAGACGTAGAAAAATACATTGTCATTAGAGAACAAGTCAATGCACCAAAGAGTTGTCAGACGAATAGGTATAAATTTTTTTGGAAAACTAGGTTCAAAACATGAAAAGTAAATATGACCAAACTGCTGCGATCGTAGTGTTACAGATTAGGTATTATGCTGAATGCAGGGTTACGTTTCTTGTTGTGAATTGTTGATAAAAATGCTTTCTACATGAACCAGGTCATCTGCTTGTATTGTTGATGAGTTGAAAATATATTCGACAGTGGTGTCTCATTGCATTTTGGTGTCATGTGCAATTAGTCTCATCTGGTTGAATTTGTTGATAAAGAATATTAACATCAAACTTATAACCTAGGTCCTGGTGATGTAGGGACTACCGGGACTAACAGTTGATTTGTCATTGATCTGAAAGAATAATTGATGTTATTAAATATATTTTTTATTAAAATAAAAAACCAGGCTCGTAATTGAAAATAAAAATTATTTGACAATCAATTCTGCTTTCTTGGTTTTAATAATTCTGTGATATTTCATGTGTTAACTTAGGTTTCAAATATCTTCTGGACCAAGTTGAATTTCAAAATTAAAACACCAAATTCGTTCGTCCAAAGCATAACCTTGTTTTAGATCTCAGTTTCAGTTAACTGGACAGAGCAAGCATAGTTATCATGTTTCTTCATGGGCCTCGCTCATCCGAGGGGAAAGGCGTCTGTGCCTTCTGAGAGGGGAATTTTTTCACCAAGTGATGGAAAAAATCTACCTCCCTATCACCATCAATAGCATGGCCTGTTGCAAGCTCAAATTGTCACCTGTGTGGTTACAGGTGATTTGAACTCCAGAGAGAAATTTTCAATCACTAGGGGAATTTTTAGGGCTCGTGGGGGGAATTTCCGAATTTCGCGTGATTTTTCAAATATTTTTGAGAGGGGAATAGGGCCGATACTTGGCCCCAAAATCGAGGGATTGGAGGCCCTGTCCTTTTTGGAAACAAAATGCATCATGTTTCAACTCGTAGTCATGAAAACACAGCCTGGCTGTGACCGAAGTTTCTACGGTTGTAATTGCTATGATGCTTGACAACCGAGATGCGACAATCAAAATATGATCTAACTTTTCAAAAACATTCATAAATTTTATACGGCCATATTTTTCATCGTGGCGGCATATGGCAACGGCCCAACGCTTCCGAATCTCAACCTCCTTAGGGATTGTTAAACAGACAGTTGAGAGTTCGTATTTTTTCAGCCGTTCAAGCAATGCGGAATACACTATGCCGATAAGCCAACTGAGCTATCATAGCGAGCCTCGTTTTGGAATACGCCTCCTGTCGGCGTGAATTAGGTCTATGGGCGTGTATTTGGAAAATGAAAATTTTCAGGTGTTTTAGTTGCACCAAATAAACTCGCAGGTGTTTATTCGGAAAAGGGCATCATGTAAACGGGAGGTCATAGTTTTGCTGACATTGACATTTTTTACTTAAACTGTTTTTAAATTTTACGTTAATAAATGCACAGTACCTTGTTCGGTTTTGTAAATGATAAATGCTCTACAAAACTGAATTTGTGACAAAAGCTTGACAATGACTGGGCTTTTATGAGGAAATTTTACAAATAAACCCCCACTATCTGCACACTTGACACCAGAAGTTGTAACACCAAAAACGGCCATGGGTGTTTAGTGGGCATAATTTTCTGAATAAACGCCCATGGGCGTTTCATCGGGTGGACTTATATACGGAAAATCCCGATACTAAAAGTACTTTAACCTTCAGTTGGAAATTCTGCATAACAGTAATCGCGGAAATAGGCAGTGTACGATTTTTCAAAGGTTTTCCACAATGAATTGTCTGCTTGTGTTTCACTATTGTGTCACATCCCAGTTGCCCTGGCAACTAATGTACTAGTTATTAATCGGAGGAATGACAGTCTAGTGTCCCTAGATGAATACTGGTCTCTGCCAAAGGCTTTTCTGTTCAGCAACTTCGTTTGGTCATGGAACGAGTTTATTGGAAATGTGAATTAAGTCTCATTATGTGTAGAGTTCCTTTTTCTCGAGAGGATCTCTAATTTTGGACTCATTAGTCGGTGACGGTGTCAGTCTCATACTATATGACATACATAATTGTAGTTTCAAGGAACACCTGACTCCGCAATCGATAATGTTTGCTGCAAATGACATTGATTAGTTTTCGGTTAACTGCAATAAGCCAGATTGGATTTTTCGTTATTTTCAGTTGAGAGTGATTGTTGAAAGTGTATTCTGCCATCTCAGGGATTTCCCAAGACTTTCTTGTTTATCATGTGGCTAGTTGTTGTTTTGCATGTAAATCAACACTGGTTATTCGGGTCATTAAAAAGACATACATGACCATTCACATTGAAGCTGTCAAGTTTTAGCTTAATTCACCCAGCATGTAATTGTTATGTGAATGCTTTGATTTTCAATGACGACTGACATGCCAAATATATAGACTATGTCATTCACCCTCTGCAGTAGAGTTATCCCCCATTTTGCTAAGTGCTGCACACCATTGTGATACCTGGGCAGAGTTCAGTAGCTGTCTTGTGACTAGAAAAATCTAGCGAATTGTCATGTTCTCATTTGAAATACACGGCAATATCTCGCGTAATCTCGCAAATACTTGCTTTTTAGCGAGGTCCTAGCATTACTGACGTTCTCAACACCTCAGTGGAGACTGACCGGGTAATCACTGAATGGCAGACTTCTTTGAATGGCGGATAGAAAGATGTATACATGAGACCTTTCGATCTTTCAAAAAATACCTCTAGTTTTCACCAGAATTACAGAAGGGTTGACGTATGCTATTACAAAGATACATAGAAGCGCCAAAAGTCAGGCGAAGTTTACAATCTTGGCACTACGTGACGCACAATCATGTTAATCACTGTGTGTAGGATTCTGAGAATTTTCTGACAAAATAAATGATGGTTAGGGTTAAAGTTAAAATACAAGGCACAAGATATAAGCGTTTTTTGCGCAAGCGAAATAGAGATGATCCCTTTGGTCTTGCCCCAGTTTCGCATTTAGACATATTTGGTGTTTTCTCTATTAGCGTGTACACTAGTGTACGAACTATTTTTCCCTTAATGAGAGCTTCGTGTACTAATTGAGACAAAATTAGCCGTACGAACTATACGAGTTATTAGCGACAAAGATTGACGATAACAACAAGTGCATCGACGGCCTCCGAGACAGTGGTTTGGCAATGTGAATTATAACAACAAGTAACAAATTATTTTCCCGGGTGATGTATTTACTTCAAAATATAATACTTGAAATCTTTGTCACTTTATATTCTTCCCATGTTTGCAAACTTCAGGAACCCCGCCACCTTCGGAACGATCGTTTTAAAAGTACTGAATCATCTAAACAGGCTTGAATTCAATTCGATAGATTTTTATTTTAAACCCGTCAAGTTACAATTCCACTATCTTACAGTCCAAAAATTGGCGTGGTGCCAAGCAGTTCCTTCAAGAAGTGCTCCTTTCATAATTCCGTCTCAGTCCTCTCAGATTTTACTTATTGTAATATTTAAAATGAGGGTGGCCTCTTCAATGACAGCACTGCTTTCCAAGAGGGCCCTGAACAACAAAATATAAAACAGTAATATAATACAATAAAGTAGTGAAACAATAATTAAATACATCTAACAAAGTAACAATTATAATAGATTGAGAATTTAGATAATAAATAAATGACGAAGGATGACGAAAATTTGTCTAAGAGACTGAGATGAAATAAATAAAGAGATGATACTAAATAATGAGAGTATTTACAGTAATGAAAAATGACATAATTAAGACAGGTAAGGTGTAAGAATGGGTAAGTAAATTACAGCCACTTTTTAATATTAAATTTGAAAATATTAATTGATTCGGACCGTTTAATTTCTGTTCTAAGAGAGTTCCATATCGCAGCAGCAGCATAAAAAAAATATCTCTTTGCCGGTCTTGGTTGCGGCTGTGATATGCTGGAGCCAAGCCATTGACACATCTGTACATGCAACAGGCAGAGAGAGTTTTACTTCTTTGTTTTGCTTTCATAAATCCAAGCTTGGAGATGTTTGCAAAATACTTAAACTATAGCCCGATGTGTGTCAAGTGTTATGTTCCAAAATAGTTAACTTCAAACATCCAATTTGCGTGAGAAAACTGAGACTAAAATGATTTTATTCCTCCCAGAATTCCTCCCCTCCCCGCCCCCCCGTTGAGTGTTGCCATGAGATATGGACATGTGCAGTGCGAAACCAGATTTTCTTATTTTCTTGCATACAACAGTTTTATTTGATACCTAATTTTTGTGTTTCTGGTGTGATTGAATGGTACGCCCTCTCTGATGTTTTAGAAGGGACTGGGGTCAGATATAACATGCCCGAATTTTGAGAACCAGTTTGTTCCACTGAATAATGGGCATCAAACTGGTTCTCAAAATACGGGCACGTTATATCAGACTTTTAATTGCCGAGATTGGTGGCCATAAGGGCTTCAAAAGGAAACCAGCTGGCCATTTCTACTTTCCTTGACTTGGCCCCCTTTTATTCTCGGCAGGAAGATTTTACTTGTCACCTTATTATCACTAGTTTTATATTAACTGCCGTTTTAACTTGACCCTTGAGGATCATGCTGGGAATAAGCCCTGCCTCGTCTTACCATGTGTAAGTTGCACATTTTATCCTCGCTGAAGCACATCTAAAAATATCTAATTCTTTTATCGTGGTCCACTTCCAGAACGTATGTATTGACATCGCCTAAAGTTTGCCGCGTTGGCATCGCATGTAACGCCCAACTGCGCCTCATGGGACAATTGGGGACAGAAACAACAGCTGTGGTTACTATACTTTCCAACACGAAAACAACAGTTGTGTCGAGATCTATGAGGCTAGACGCAAGTATGTTTTGAACTTGTTGCTGTTTAATATTTTGTTGCCATGGTAACCATACATTGCTTTCCCGAGTTAGAAATAACTGATTTCTACCCTTTAATCAAGGAACTTTCTGTGAAGCCATTTGAATTTAAATTTTACTTTAGTTACAGGGGGCTGTACCATCAAACTGTATGTGAGACTTGAGTTGAAAACTGACTGTTCATTTACATAATAAACTTTCAATCTTCAAGTGTTGTGCTTAGTCACTGGTCTCAGGCCCTCCTGTCTGTTTCATGAAAAGGCCTTAGAAGACTTGAGACAGAAATTTGGTCTCGCCCTCCGCACAACTATTACTGAAAAATAATTAAATATCCATTGAACAAACTGCAAAGTCTCTGTGAGAATGTGCACGTACTGCTAATTACTGAGATAATTTCTGTAAATTATTTCTGGAGTGAGATGTGCTCATTAGTATCTGGTTATTAAGACAAGCCAACTGTGTAGTGGGAGCCGAAGACCTAATTTCTGTCTTGAAGTAACTTTCATGAACTGGCCCCCTGGTGTTGTTCAAGTGTGACTGTAATAAATATTAAGTTACAGTTTCCCAATGGAATTTCAAATATTTGTGGATGTGAATGAGTGACAGTTGGAGTTTGCAGAATCGAATAAATCAGTTAAAGCTTAAATAAATCTTTCTTTGCGGTCAAAAATTTAACTTTTGATTTGGACCATTTACCATGATAAATCTGGCGTTATTTCTCACGAAGATTAAATGTTATTTATGGGCTTGCTCATGAGACATCTTACCTACTCAGATATAAGCCCAACCTCTTTGCATCACATTCCAGAGGCCTCTTTCACGAAAAGTGACATAAGACTTACCAAATCTTCAGGCTAAAGATTTTCATCAAATGTGTGATACAAGCCCATATGCTTATCATAAAATTTCCGATATAAGCCCACTCAGGTGTGAGCAGCACCCCATTTTTGAAGCTCCCCAACAACAAGCCTATGGTTAAATTTAGCTATTGAGTTTGCAGCCTCGACCCATAAACAGTCGAGTGCGATCAATGTAATCCCCAAAAAATCAGCCCTCTGTTCCTAAAGTTCAGCCTGATATGTTAAAAACTTTTTTTGGTTATCGTATTCTGTTCAAAAGCAAACCTCCGTTATTTTTGTTTATGCGTCCAATACTTAGGCTTGCTCTTTATGTGGATATTAAAGTTTCTCGACCCAAGTTGTCTAAATTCAAATTTGACTAAATTACTGGTATTTTATGTAACAAAATGTAGCATGATTTTTGTTCCGGGTACAGAAATCCCCAAAATCGCGTGTCCTTGCATTCTCTTCGTTAAGTTACAAAATGTTTTTGTGGGGGGAGGGGTGTGTGAATGCTAGAAAGTAGGCTCTGTTGATCAGAACCGCTGAATCTACCTTTTCGCCTGGTTTACTTTAAAGTGTTATAAGCACTTTGAATGTAAATAGATAAATAATAATTTCAAGTTAATGTCTTTCTACTCTTACTGGTTTATGTGTTTTATTTCCAGCTACCACTCAAGCTACCTTTTCTCTAATGGTGAGTGATACCTAAGTCAAAAATGATGCAGATGTCCTTGAAAGTATGGCACTTCTCCACTTATTTTTCCATACACTATGGCTGACGAGTGATATTCAATTTTGTGATACTCACGAAAAGACAAAGACAATAACTCGTAAAATAACATTTGGTAAAGTTTCAACTATTTCTAGCAAAGTAATCAGGCTTTGGAAAATGAGAAATGACAATTTTGGCGATTGTTTTTGTGCAAAGTAAGTGGAAAATTACTGTAGTATTTTGTATGTAGATTCATGGCTCCGTTGACTGTTAATTTGATAAAGATAAAATTTCATCAATTTTGGACAAAAAATATAACAAAGTTGCCCATTGTTTTATTTCTCAAAGTGGTCCTACGTCACTGTATTGAAAATCCATAACTTTTCTTCAAAATATTTGTAAAATAATAGCTGCAATATGAAGCTGGAAAATGGAAAAGCATTACCTTTGTGCTACATCTTTTTGAAAAAATGAGAAAAAATGTCTATTGTCTTCCAAATTGTGTCTTAAATTGGCAGATAGTATGGTTAGTGTTTATTGGATGTTGTCGCTTTTATAAAGAAGTCTCGTTGAATTGTCATGCGTGACATGTTTTCGCTCGGCACCAGAATTACAGCCTTCAAAAATTCACTGAATGATATGGGACGAAACTGCAGGATAATGTAAAAATGAAGTTGAGGTTCTGGCCTCATTTTGAGACTTGTGCTCACCAACTAAAAAGGAAAAAAAAAAACGCCCGCCTGCATCAAATTCATCCACGGTCTTGTGCTTTTTTTGGAAAACCTGCACAAAGGCACGTAAGTAAGGGTAAATGTAAGTTTTGAAATGCCATGATTTGCCCCACGGTTAGTCAAACAATGAATAGAACGTGTATACTATTTGCATATCTGAGATGGATTTTCTTTTTTGGAAAAATGAGCAACTAAAATTTCGCACCACTGACTCGATTTCAAAAAGAATTGGGCACCAGAGCCAACTATGCTTTTTGGCCTTATAATGAACAAGTCACAATTAATTAACTCTGGATCTTTCCATGTCCTGCTCCATTATTGAGATCTGTGGGACATGTGTATCTGGACTAGTAGTCTGCAGATTTCTTTGCTCTTGGCACACCACTCACATCAGCCTGAATGCAGATGCCTCACTATGAGGGCATATTTTTCCTTCCTCAACTCATACATGTTGGTACGGTAACACTAACTGTTGCTCGGCAGGTTCCCGTGGGAACAGAAGAGAAGAAGGATTACAACATGACCTTCTCTCTGCAAGGCAAAGACATCAGTTATTCCAGTCATTCTGTGCTTGAGATCAAGACACGAATTAAGGCATCTTTCATCATCACTGACAAGGCCATATATAAGCCTAAGCAGACAGGTGAGTGGGCACAACAATGTGCTTAGTTGGGTCTAGAATTTCATTTGAAAGGTCCTGTTGGCAACTTTCAACCTCGACCTGTGGATGACTTTCTAAGTTTCCATCTCGGATATTATGCACCACAGTCATATTGTACACTGGTCATCAAGAAAATTACTATTGGAAGGAAAAATAAAAAATCTCTGGCTTTCAGTTCTTGGGTTTATTTCATGGTGGTCTTAGGGGTCACCCCTAATAATCTATTTATGTTCTAGCAATAGCTATCATTCGTCTTGCTGAGCGGTTAAGCTGCATTTTTGTAAAAGCCTGCTCAGATTTTTCCAGTTGACTTTATTTGAGAATTACTTAGTCAATACATTTAATTCATGCAGCCCCAAGCCATTCTCTTTTTGTTATTCCAGTGCGTTTTAGGGTGCTGTGTGTCAAGCCTGACTCGCCCAAACTGACTCCGTGCAAAGCCGATTGCAAGATGGACGTCAACATATACGTAAGTGCTTCTGGAATTATGTGGTACTGTAATACCATTTTGGTCAATCCTGTGACTGCACAAAAGAAAGATTACATATCTTGGAAGTCAATGGTACACGGATTATAAGCCAGTAATTGCAATGAGTTCCTTTTGTAGTTGACTGAGATCCATTCCACTGGCCGTTGTGGTCTGCCTCATTGGCAGTTGAGGTCCATCGTGCTGGCGGTTGAGGTCCATCCCACTAACTGTTGAGGTCCACCCTACTGGCAGTTGAGGTGTGCCCCTCTGGCAGTTGAGATGTGCCCCACTGGCAGTTGAGGTCCACTCTGCTGGCAGTTGAGGTCCACCCCGCTGTCAGTTGAGGTCCACCTCACTGGCAGTTGAGGTGTACCCCACTGGCAGTTGAGGAATGCCCCAGTGGCAGTTGAGGTGTGACCTAGGAGCAGTTGAGGTCCATCCCACTGGCAGTAGAGGTCCACCCCACTGAGGCATTTGTTTCTATTTTTACCATTACATGCAAGTTATTGCTTTGTCTTCATGACATTTCGCCATACCGTGAATAATACGCTTACAAGGAAGTCGCGCATTTCTAAAGATATGCGGGAATTTTCACCGCTCGTCCTTCTGAGCGGCTTGTACCAGGATCAAAGAGAGCACGGCGCCGGAATCAGGTACAATTGTAATGGCCGCCTTGCACGATGCAAGCAAGACCCAATTAAATGGAATTATCCGACCATAAACTGTATTAGACATCTCTGACTGTATATAATGGCGAATTTTCAAAATGCATTAACCATTAATTTTCGTTATAAACGAACACTCTGACGGTATTCAGCTGAAAAAAAAAACAACCAAGTACGGTTTTCGATTTTTAAAAATCAATGAGCTAATAATCTAAAAACTACAACCATTGGGTACGATTTAAGATAAACTGCCACGTGTATTGATGTACTCGGTGGATATACAAACGCGGATCAGAGTTAACAATATCACATGGATTCATTTTTTAATATTCTTTCTCGTTTAACCACATTTTTGACCAGGAAACAGTAGTTGTGGCCACTTTTCATTTTTCATTACTGACAAAGAGCTAAAATAGTTATATAGTCAGTGCCACCGGAATTGTCCTGAGATTCCAAATCTTCAGTTTGGTTATCACCATATTTGCACTTTTGTATACATGACAGCATTTTCCCGTTCAGTGACTTTAACTACCAAGCACACTCTTTTGTTTGTTAGGACAACAAGCAGGTCAATTATCTACCAGGCTTATTACAGACCACCTGTGAACACAGTCAAACTCAAAGTGAATTGGTGTATTCAGAAAGAATAGATTGTCATAACTTCGGTTGCACTTGGGCGAATTTGGCGATTCAAAAACTAAACATGATCACCATTTGACAAAGATTGCAGAAATGCTGTTGGTTTATGTTCAAATATGTTACAACTTAACTTTTATTTTTAATTCACAACCCAGTCAGGGTAGATACCATCTTATTGGAGATTAGAGCAATTATCAAACAAAAGAGAACTGGCCCTCCAATCATAAATTCCAGAATGGAGTTAATCAGTCGTGTAAGATATTGGCTACAGGGGTAATAAAACTTCCCAACGCCGTAATGTATATTTTATGATTTGAGTTCTAATAATTATTAAACTTTAATGACACGTAGTCTACCTGTAATGTGGTAAGTTTAGGGATTGGCTCACAATGAACTTAAATAATTTAGTTTAGCTGGTGATCAAAATCTACCACTGTTTTGGTACTTCAAGTTCAAAACTTAGATAAAAAGTTACCATTTCGTTCCCTGTAAGAAAAAAACAATTGGGCTGAAGCATTAAAAATTAAATAAAGAAAACTGAAACTTACCGTTTCTTTGGGAAGTGGCCCTTTGTGAAGATAAACACAAGTTAACCACTTTAGTCATTTTTTTAATATTTATAATGCACCAAGTTAAAACTACTCTCTAGAGTTAGAGGCTATAACTCTGCAAATGTCAGAGAAAACCAAATTGTGGGTACTAACAACAACCATTGTTGAGACAGTAATGCTGGGAATTAAATGAGCTCAGATCTACTTCAATACAAAGGGGGTGCTGAATAGGCATTGTAAAAGTTATCTGAGGCTTAGGGAATCAGAGCAGTCACCAGTGTAAGCAAGAAATTCTCCACATGGCAGATGTTGCTATAATGCTTCACATAAATTTTCGGGCTATGCCAACTGCTGCTGTGCCACCTAGTTACAATTGGAATTTTTCTTGAAAAGTGATACTTGACTCCACTTAAAACAGTTTTAAGTAGTGAACATCATCAGCGAGAAATGTGATTTTATAAGATTTGCCCTAGAGTGGACTCGAACCTAGAACCTTTAAGGTCGCATTCAAATGCTCTGCTAGCAGAGGTAAATGACTCTCAATAAATGGCAGAGCATTTTAATTGGCTGTGGTTTTAGGTCAAATTAACACAAGAGAACAATGACAAGCACTTTATTAGCAAACGATGTCATGTTTACAACACTATGTTCTATACATAAACTCAGATGTTTCGTTATGCTGCTCAGAACATCATCACTCACATAAAAGGTGAACACTTCAGAGCCATCAAACACTAGAATGACAGTCACAAAATGAAAAGGGGACAGGAAACAGAAAATCAGCGGGAGTCAGGGCTAAAGCACTTGTTATTTGTTTTCTGGTATGCGTAACTGTTCAAGTCACCGCCCTTGATTTCAGCGAAGGTCTGGCAGACAATGGCGAGGATTGTCGCTTTGTAGTAAAATCATGAAAACAACAGATTTTATTGTGGTGTAGCTGTGGTCAAACCTAATAACTTCAAAAAGTCTTTTCCGTCCACCAACAATGTCAAAAATGCTTTATTTTGGTTGTCTATTTAAATACTGGTGTTGTTGACTATTAGGGCTTTGCCTTCAGTGCTGTGTTCAGACAACATGATGGCCAGCCTCTGACAGAGTATCTACACAACAGTCATGCTCTTGAGGACAGTCACGTGTGCATATCTCTATTAGGTGACCTTTAAAATCAGCTGACCACTATGTACTTGTTGCCTGCCAAGGCAAAGATCCTGATCAGCAGTTTCCTATCAGTGCCACTGAAATGGTAAGCAGTGTTTATGTTGTAAGGTCATCCTTAATTATCCATAACAAAGCCTCCCTGACTGAAGCACCGTTATTAAGGAGATATTTTTTTCAGTGCCTGTCTTTAATGAGGCATCTACTAATTCTTTGTCTTCCTGTTGCAGGACCCCCAGTCTAACAAGATCAAACATTGGCTTCAGCAATCTCATCAGATGGGTAGGTACTCGGGCTCTGTTGCAACACAAACTGTACGTGATACAAAATGCATGCGTTGCTCTTAGAAATGATACACTGTGATTAACTAGGGGTTATATCATCTGCAAAGCTTATTTTGACAATTTAATCCTATCCAGTTACATGCATTCACATGCCTTCAATAGCTGTTTACTTGTAATCACAACTTGAGGTTATGTAGAAGTTGAGCCACAAATCTGCGCAGTCGGCCAAATGTCTACAAAACTGGTAAAAGTGTTCATTTTCTGAAAGTAGGAAGCCTGTAGAATTATTTTCCCCGTTTGTAGGGCTGATTACCATACTGCAAGTAATGGGAGCTTTAACAAAAATTATTTTTATGATATCTATACAGTGCAAACTTAGCTAGTAATATGCAAATCGTAGTCCATGCTGTATTGGAAAATTTTGACCAATAAATTTACACTCATCCATCATATTGTGTACTAAATAGGTGAAAAATAACTGTGCAATTAGCATGCTATTGTCACCGATGATTTGCTTAGGCTGTTTGAGCATTTAATAAACATAGAGGTATGTTTGGGCTGTTGGTGGTGGAACTTCACCTTGAGAAGTGCATTTTGTATTTTGGTGCACTTCGGAATTTCAACTGTCCAGAATAGGTGTGCTGGCTACTTGAGACAAAATAGCATTGTAAATAGATTCAGCTCTGCGAGATAATGGTGATGGACATTTTTCTGTTTAAGGTGTTTTCAGTGAGAAGCTTCAATTGGCTGACAGAGTGCTCCTGGGAGATTGGAAAATCCTTGTTAAGTTATGCGTAAGTACATTATGTTCTGGTTGTGGTATTTGACATTTGACGGAACATCCGGGCCTAAGTTGCATGTAGGCACTGTGCCTCGACTATGGCTACTGTAAAGTTAATTGAAGGGTCCGAGTCTAATTGTGTGTCAGTGTATTGACTTACTATTGGGTGATGTTAGGAGACTGAAAGATCTCAGTCGTTACACGCTACATGGCATTTCCTAACTGGCAACTACCATATCGCCCGCAGTTAGGCGCATACGCCTATATGTGGATCACTGCATTTTTTTCGCAAGATTATGACTCAAATGTCCTGCAATTAGGCAAAGCGGTGATCCAGTTATAGGTGCCCCTTGAATGATTTTAAAAAAATACACTGAATTCATTTTATTTCACACAGCGTGTGGTGTTAGTGACACTGTGGTGAATACAGGAACATTAAAATCTAGAAATACAAGCTTTATTTTAATAACGTCTTTTCTGTACAATAACACTTGGTTCATCTCCTCATCTACAAATATACTTAACTGCTACAACGTTTTAACTGCAATCGAATCGTGATTGTTCAACCTGACTTTCTGCGACGTTGGTAAGGAGCATTCAAGGATAGTATATAGATGGTTGGATATGGGAAGAGAGGTACAAGCGAGGGTCACAAATCGAAGACCAGTGTGGTCCAGAAGAGCTGGAGGGACTGAAATTGCCACAGACTTGTAATTTTTCTGCCAAGACGAACAAGTAATACAGGTTTTTCAGCAGTATGTCATTAGAAAGAATTTGCGCTATAATCTGCGTGCAAACTAGGAGTGTTTTTTTTTAAATGGAAGGTGCGCCTATATCTGGAGCACCGTAATCAACGCAAGTTCTACTCAAATGTCCTGCATGTAGGTACATGCACCTAAGTTCCGCAATTGGGGGTGGTCCTGCTATACGGTATGAATGTTTCTTAGCAGTTGCGATTACAATAGGTACTTGTCACAGCATCTGGACGTTTTTGATCAGCTTCTTTTGCTTGGGGATTAGGGAACAGAGATGGGTGTCAGTGACAGGCGCTGCCTGTTCATGGCAATATTCTTTCCTCGGGCATTTGAGGCGCTGCGGAAGACTAAATCTCTTTGAAAATTTTGTTTTTGTTTTAATTGCAAAAATCTCTTAACTACACTAGAATGAAGGAGAAATAACGCATATTGCAAGTGCCGTTTCGTTGTTGATATGTCTGAAGTTCTATTAAGTAACCTGCCTGAGCAACACAATTGGGCGACTTGAGTTTTCCAAATCTGAGTTATCTTAACACCTACAAAAATGCATTGAAGTTTGAGTTAATGAGTGTGTCATGCTGAGTTAAAAGTGCGCATTGCCAAAATTTTCTTTGTTCTGACAGTTACACTGCATCTCTGGCAGCTTTAAACTAGTCGTTTTTTTACTCATTTTTGAAATTTTTTTGAAAACAATGAGAAAGCAGAAAGTTGGCAGTAGTGGCTCATCATCACTAGTCGTTTCTTCGAACAGTAGTGGTCAGTCAGGAGCCTGTTGTATTAACATGAGACAAACACGGTCTTGGAAAAGGGGGGCACCCGGGAGACACCCAGAGGATCGGTGGCACCAAATCAACATTGATGTGCAACAGGTGACCTAGTGCACAAATTAATAATGACTGGGGGAGAGCTGTGCGTAATTGGTGACGACTGTAAGACGGCACTAAACTGGTGATGATCGGAAGAAAGTGCTGTGTTCTCTTCCACCCAGGTTACAGTAGTGCATACTACGGCAATGAATTAAAACTTATCGGGATTCTTTCATCCACAAACGGATTTCTCAGTAGTTAAAAATGTAAAAGGCAAACATAGATCTGCATGAAGACGAGGCAGTCCTTTCGTTCACCGAATATTCCTCCAGCTTCGAGCTGTAGTATGAAGGGACACTTTTTGACTGCCATTAGTGCCTCGTGTACACGCTATGCACTGGTTGTTAATGGGTCGGAGAAAATATCACCAAATTGTTTGAAAGATTTTCAACAGAAACCCCCTGGAACTGAACACATGGACGCACAGTTTCATTGCTTTTGTATACGAAGGATGCCCAACCCCAAAATGCTGACATTTATCAGTTTTCTACAGTAATCATGAGTGTAAGCCAGGACATTTTACCTGATTCATATATATGGTATATGGTGAGGATTTCTAGAGGCACTGGTGTATCACATACTGGTCTGCACCCAGTAATGAACAAGGGTTCAAATGAGTTAACATTGGATGCCTCGAAGGCTGTGAGGGAGAAAGGTTTTTTAAAACTATCAAAACGGTTGGGTGAGTTTTGTTGTTTTTAGAATTTGAAATTGCATACGCTTTCTAGACCATGCCATTAAATACATTTCTTCTGTATTATCGTGTCTTCAGCTGTGCACTATATGACTCAAGCCATCCCAATCCAACTGGAATATACAGTTCTGGCTATGAGGAGTGGATGAAAAACTACTCATTTTGCTATGATCATTATTGTCTTTGTAATTTATTTTGGATAATTGTTCATTCATTTTCATGTTAAAACTGAGCTTGCAGTTGACATATAAATAAAGGTATCAGAGTTAATTTTTGCTTTGTTTTGTAACTAGTCAACAATGCACAGATACTTTTAAAAAAATTTAAATGATAGACTCTGTTCTCATCATTGTTTGTCACCTTCTTCATTGCACTTGTTCCCTCATTCATAACAGTTATGTTTAATGCAAAATACTTTTTATTGAGAAAGTGCATTTTTTAACCAATCGTAGTTGTGAAATGTCTCAATTGTCGGCAAAAAGCTCATTGTGCCTCAGCGACACAAGCCTGATATTCTTTCTTCAATCTCATTCACATCTCAAGGCTTGAGTAAATGAATGGGCTGAGGAGGCTAAGATTTTAGTGTACATGTCAATAATGCTTTTCTTTTTCGCTAGTGACAAAAACGCATTGTCCTGGTCGACAAACGATTCTCTTCTCATTATGCTCATGCCAACTTTTAAAAATTTTTGAAAAGATTTAGATTACCAAATTTGGACAACTGTGAAAAGGCAAATTTTTTGGGGTCCACCAATTTTGAACACCACAAAAGTCTTGTCCCGCGAGATTCGTCCAAGAATGAATTTGTTCTATTGGCATTAATTTTGAGTGTCTGAAAATGGTGCGAATTTACCGTATTGTTTGTAATTTATCCTACATTTGTTTTCAGGATGGCTCCGAGGTTGAGAAGATATTCACTGTGGATGAATATGGTGAGTAACCATCTATTACACGAAGGGTTTGTGTCTTGCTGTTTGCTACGAGAACTTTTTTACTTGTTCGCAAGTCAGAGCATAATTCCTTCTATGGAAAGCAGGCCTGTAGCCAGGGGGGGTGTGACAGGTACGAATGTGATGCCTGCTCAATTAACTGTTCACGCTTTGCCTCGGCAGTAACGTAACGTAAATCTGTGATCATGTCAATGACTAGCAACCTGATGGGTGGAAAATTTGTACTGTGTGACTTTTATTCTTCTTGATAATGACGTTATGCTAATCATATTATGGTACAGTTTCGAAGCGTTTACTTCAATGTTATGGTGAGGTGTGTATTACCGTTTTCTGCCTTGGAAATGCCCAAATGCAGAAAGCTCAGAATGCACATTAAAATGGGTATGGGTGATATGCATATTTGTGCAAACGCCCCGGCACTAGTCCAGTATACGCCCACCTGACTGAGCAAACGCCCACAAACCACTCACTGTTACATCCTAAAAAGGTTGATATATAAAACCTACCTGGATAATTGTTATTTTGATGTTGAATTGCGACTTAAAAATTCTTGCAATCTTACAAAGTCCGATCACTTCTATATTAAACAAGGAGGATTTGTAAAATTTCTCACTCACCTTCATGACGTGTTTTTGAAAAAAGATCAAAAATGAGGCATTTTAAATACATTTAACCAAATTCACTTGAGAATGACTTAGTCATAGGGCAGTATCAAGGGCGTTTAAAATTTTTTTCGTGAGTTGGGAGTGAGCGTTAAGACAATTAAGAGAAGTGCCCCTGGATGCGTAATAAAGTTCACTCATGAGTTGGAAGTGGGTTGTTAAATGTGAAGTGGGGTTTTACATGACACAATATGGTGGTTAATGTTGAGGCTCACTTTGGTTTATTGAATATTTCTACAGATAATTGCACACAGACACACACATGGACGCACC
>NMRA01000719.1:13228-40380 GCA_002633005.1 Phoronis australis | reverse complement strand
CCCACCCACCCACACACACGCACACACACACACACACACACAAACACATGTTCAAATGCTGCAAGTTGGAATGGACCCATGCGTGGCATTTATGTCGGCTTGTTTATGGTAAATCTTTGAAAATTTTTTAAAATGATACTTTTCTCAAATTTAAGGAATTCTATCGTTGTATTGCATTCGTTTTTTGCATCATCCCTGATCATTCTGGCCAGATATGAGGCAAGGGTTTTTCAGTGTCTGTTGCTTTCTTTTAGTTCTTCCCAAGTTTGAAGTCACAGTCCAGATGCCACCATTCTACGTTATTTCAAGCAATGAAAATATGCAGTTCAAAATTATAGCCAAGTGAGTACGTGAGGCTGGCATAGTTTTCAATCTCGTGGTCAGAACTGGTTTAACTTACTGAGACACAGCTGCATCTAAATGCTGAGTCTTTCAGTTGCGTTATGCTGCTGAGACACTAAACTGTGCTTCACTGCTGAGACACAGAGGTTGTCTTAAACCACTGAGACAGTCAGCTTCCGAATGTTTATCTGTTGAGACACAGGTATGTTACATTACTGTGTCACTGAGTTGTATTACATTGCTGAGATCATGTTGCATCTGAGAGACGCTGAGCTGAATAACCTGCTGAGATGCTGAACAGTGTTACACCTTACTGACTGAACTAGAAAGTAACACATGGAAAACGAAATTTTTTTTATGGAATTTTCATGGAAAATATGACTGGAAATGATGTCAGGAACATAATTTCTAAATCTCTGTTTGTTGCAGTTGTGCTACTCGAATTAAGTTAAAAAATCATTTCATTGTTTTTCTGCAAAATTGTCGGGCAGTGCAACAGTTTCTGAAACGCTTTTTAATAAAAGTGGATTGCATTTCATTGAGTGTATAGTGTTGCTAATATTACTTGTTGAGTACTGTCCTGTTGCAAACCTGTTCTTCTTGACCTGTCCTTTGCAGCTATACATACGGCAAGGGTGTGGTAGGCTCAGGTCAGTTTTCTGTAACAATAAAAGGTGAAATGGACCATAAGTCAAAGCCATTGATGAGGAAATTTGAGGTATGTGCATACCTGACCAACTAGGTGTCACGTTCTGACAATTAAAATAAAAAGTGAACTTGGATGTCCCTGTGTGAAAGGGAAGCAAAGATATCTAACCTAAAAGTGCCATCATGGACCACATTAGCCAAATATACCATGTATTCTTTTACCCATGTGGAGCACCAACATCATTCTGTGGATACAGTAGGTCACTTCCCACAGCTTGGATGCCAAAGTGTGCAATCAGTGACCTGTCTCAATTGTGCGGCACGCTTGATATAAAAACGATTGTCTGTTTTCTGAGATGAAATTGTGAAGACGTCTCTTGCTTGACGTGACGTCGTGCAGGCCGGGTTAGATAATCTTTCATTTTTTTAACCTTTTAGAAAGTTTTGTGAAGAATTGACTTTTTCTGATGAATTACTATCTGTTACTACAACTACTATAAAAATATTTTTAATAAAAATGCATACAATTAAAATTGTATTAACTTTTGTGCGCCCCGTATACCTAATATGTGGTTGAATATTGCTGCCCTCGCTATCTGGGCGTCCTGTGTAGGGTGACCACTGCTGTTTGTCATGAACCCGTTGCAAGATCGAACCAATGAAATATTTCAGAGAGGCTCCCATGATGAAGGCTTTCGAGCAGATCTGATTAATGCTATGTCAGCGAGTGGCAATTTTAATTTGTACATTTGCCTCTGTATCTACGTAGTGTCATCTAAGTGTTTTGACAGATCGTCACGAAATTTGGCAGAAAGATTTCTATTGAGGTGATGACAACACTTCAATTTTTGATGGATTCGACATATTGTGCACCCCCACTGGCTATTGCTATTGTTTTCTGCATCTCCACTCTGTCCACCAAACTGCTTGCTATATCTGATGATCATCGTGAAATTTGGCAGATGTGTGTCTATTGCCTATGGCACTGCCGCCGTTGATTTTGAGGCAGATCCGACTACTATGGTAACTCCGTACTGACCTTTTTTGCTTGCCTTTTACCAACTTCGGCGTTGGATCCTCATGAAGCGTTCCTTTAAATTATATTCCTGCTGAGGCATGTGTGGCTGTGGCTTATGTTGGCTTATAGATTAAATCCAACTACTTCAGTACCCTGTAGTGGTACTTGTTTGGGGCAGTTTTGGTCTTGTTTGTGTCTTCTTTGAATATCTACCAAGTTCTCTGTCCGTGAACCTATATTTAGAACATTTTCGGAATTTAGACCGGTAAGTCTTCACCTGTCTAGCACACAGTATGCAGACTTGTAAAATTTTTTTTCAAATTTATCAACAAAAATAAAGATTAAGAAATATTCTAGTTTTAGTTTTTGGATTGTTTTGTACTGTGTAGATGTCATCAAGATATATTTTGGTAAATTTTCTGTTAGTTGCAGTGAAATAATCGGCCCCCTAAATATAGAAAAATGACACTTTTGGCAATTATTTTTGTGCAAAATAAGTGTAAAATTATAATACGGGTTGAATCTGACTTGCAAAGTTGTGAAAGATCATTTAGTATTATTAAGTATTTCTTATTTTCTATCATTTAAGAATGCATGTTTGGTACCTTTCAGAATTTCAATGGCGTCCAAGAGGTAACGCTGACCGTCGGTGACATGAGGGCAATACTGGGTGGTCAGATCTTAGCTGACCACTCACTGGTTGTAAAGGCAGTTATCACTGAGCAACTGACAGAGCTGAAGAAGTCTGGCGAAGGCTCAGTTCAAATGTTCGCACTGGAGCACAAGGCAGAAATATTGACGGCGGACGTGTTCAAGCCAAACGCTGTGCTTAACTTCATGGTAAGACACTGAAGAGTCATGACAGAACCATTGTTGACCTCCATCCATCAAAAATATCAGCTGTTTAGTTTCAACTCCAGAAATCAATCAGTCAATTGCTAAGCGATGCGAGATTTTTATCCCACATCACGACTTGCATTTGAATTATTGGCCACGACAAATCCTTAAGGTGCAGACATCCATCCTGATTGTAATAATGGTGATCCAACCAAATCCAATTACATCGTTTTTGTCTAATTTTTATCGCATTTTGTTGGTGAAAAATGATCCTAACCTAAGTTGTCACGTCAAATTTGAATTCATAAGTTAAACCCTTAAAAATGTCACTACTTTGGATTTTGAAGAAATCGACTTTGCTGGCTAATTGGATTGCATAAAACTGATGGACATTACATCCATACCCTGTAGTCTTTACGGGATTGTTTTCATACAAGGCAGCTATATTCTTGTCAGCATGAAACATATGAAAACCTAAAGGTGTCAGAACTTTAATAATTATTCGAAGCCACGCACCAAGGTTAATCAAGCATTGGAAACTAGGTTGTAATTGGCGCTATTTCTCACTCCTGAGATTCTTACTGCATTGTGAAATCAAACTGATTTCAGCCTCTTTAGTATAAGGAAAGTAGTCAGCAAGTGATAATTTCATTTTGGCTTAGTAGCACAAAGGATGGACGCTAGGGGCAAAATCTGTATCAATGCAATATTCAATGTCATGTTCACTTCCGTCCCGTTACGTTATTACTGTATACCATACTCACTCTGGTGGTAAAATGTTTTGCAATAACAATACACAGAGTAAAATGGCAGTGAATTAATGTGACATTTACTTCCTGCTTTGGGAAATCTTGACTTTCAACAATTTTTTATAAAAATGGTATCCAGTTATCTAAAAAGTAGTTTTACTTTCTGTTAATGTTGAAAATTCCCAGAATTGTCCCTTAACTCAGATTTCGCGTGTGGAAAGTCATAAACTGCAACTGGATGGCTGTTGCAACTGTGATCATTTCCTGTGCCAATTAGTATGCGTAAAGGGCAATATTGGTCAGAAACAAAATATTGAATCTTCAGTGACTGTATACGTGTATTAAGTTTCTATATAATTGTGAGCTATGGGCGGTGGCCTCTTATGTTCAATAAAGTTTAAGTTAAAAAATACCATGCCCAAAACTGCATCATGAAAGTAATCCTACGCTTACAGCCTCATCAGCTGAGTTTGGACAACTTGACTAATTCGCTATCCTTAGAATCCGCCAGTATCTTCAAAGGAGTCGTCCACCTTTAGCTGATGTTATCCTTCTCTGGAGATTATCTTGGGAAATCAGATGCAAAATTGTACATCATAAACATGGTTGTAAACACTGGGGGCGACATTCATTTTGATGAAAGTTTTCAAATACCTTATTTGAATAGTTCATGAAAGTATGCGTGGTTAGGATTCTGAATTTTGAAAATCTGACATGAAACTAGAAAGTAGTCCAAAGCCAGTGTTTTATTTATTCCGCTGTGCCCCCCCCACATTATGGGTGAATTAAAAAGAATAATAAACCAGCAGTTGGATATTAAAGAATCCCAAGTGTCATCCTACAATTTGGGGCAGGATGATGGTGCATTTCCAACAGCTGGTTTATGGTCCAAGGTAATTAGTCTATTAAGTGTGTTGTGCCCCGATCAGAATTATTGAAGTGGAGTACTGAGTGAGGGTAAAGTCTCATCCACACACAGCTTACTCTAGAACAAGTTGCACTAGTGCAACTTATTCCACTTTTAAGTGGAGCGTCCGCGCACGCACGCACACACACACATCTGATAACTGGGGTAAGGCGGACGTTATTGATCTGTGCATGACAAAGAACAGCTGATGCGAATATGGCATACAAAGCAAGACCTGTTTGTTATGTAATCACAGCTGATTACTTCCGCCTTGCCCCAGGTTTTCTGCCACATAGCGATTAGAAGTGGTGCAAGTTACCCTGGAACAAGTTACCCTACCTCGATAAGGTGGAGTAAGTTGTCGCAAGTGGGGTAAGTTGCACTAGTTTAAATAGCGTCCACACAGCCCTTACACCTAGTGTCAACTCGTTCCAGGAATATCTTGTTCTAGGGTAAGTCTGAGTGTGGGCATCATAACACGTTCTATGCAACAAGCTAGTCTACCTGCTCATGACGGGTAATGGGAGGCTTGTTAATATCTCCCCTCCCTGAGAATAACGTTAGCCTATCAGTTGCAGTGGGATTGCTTCTTTGAAGGTACTGAAATTCTATAGGTTTCCAACTGTCTTCCTTGACAAATCTACCCCTTATTGACTTGATTGACAGCTTATCTACCTGTTATGGGAGGCTAAATCAAAGCCAGCTTATTGTAAGGTCACCTTAAGTTAGTGTCTCATTCACAATACACATAAATCCAGTAACTCAAAGCCACCTTAGCTTCATCTTAGTGTAAGGTTATCTTAACTTACACTTAGAAGTTGTCATAACTAAAGGTTTCCTCGAGCTCACCTTGGCTCCACCTTATCTCTGAAATGTTGGAAAAAACGGTCACGATGTGAAATAACGTAGGTGGTTTCAAGTTAGTCAAACCTGATGATTATCTCCCTCTCTTTTTGTGATTTAGGTGAAACTTACTAAAGCTGACGGCACGCCCACCACCACCAAATGGTCTTCTTGTTCCCTCAGTTACATGGACAGGTATCCTGGCATTCAGATTGGTACATTTAAACCGGGTGAACTGAATGAGACTAGCGACGGAATGATCATGTACTCAATCAGTACTAAAGACATTACAATTCAAGTGACGCTGAAGGTATGTTCTCCGCTGCAGCTTGCCAGCTCAATATTAGGGTGTGTGGAGGGATTCAAGACCTTTTCCCTTCTTTTACCATTGAACTTGGAACAAGTGTTGTCTGTCAAAAGATTTTGCTAAAATATGATCATATCATAAATTACAAAGATAACCTGTATTTTTCTGCGTACAGTTTTGTCACTTTTTGTCAGCTCTGGTGGCCATTTTTTAAAAGGGTTGAAGCAAAAGTAGTGCCTTGGATAGTATTTCATCTGCAAGAAACCATCGTGAAAGAGACGCCATATTTGCCTGAACCTCTTGTCAGAATTATTTAACAGTTTATGCCATTTTTCTGCCAAATTTTAGGCTGAGCGTGACATCGTTGCGTCCAGCAGCTAATGAAGTATTTTGTAAAATGTACTTTAAGGTCAAGGTGTCGCGGTGTCCACAAAATCTATGGAGTAACACCTGTTGAAATTTTGCAGAGATTTTGCTCCGCAAATTGAAACCTGTTATAGTCGATACCATTAGGCACTACCTTACGTCTCCTAGTGGTGAAAATTCACCCTGTTCGCATGAACTTCCGGCCCACAAAAGATCTGCAATATAAATACTAGTTTGTATTCTTGACTATCACATGAGGATAAATATATATGCCTAAGCTGCATTTTTTTTGCAAACACGGAAATTGCATTAATTTCTTTCCTGCTGGTGCCAGAGCATCCTTTCTACTGGAAGGTCGCATATTTTCTGGTTCTGCAGTGTGGGGACCTTGTACGCATGATTTTGGGGATCAAAATTGAACTTTCTGCTAATCGTCGGTGTGAGTTTTCATTGTGCGTAACATGGGTTAAAACCTGTGATTTGTAGGTGACAGACATTAACTACTAAAGTTTTTGAGTGTGTGACTCATGGCTGAAGATAAGTCCCCCCACCTCCTAAGGTTTGAATTTGATATCAGCCTTACCTATTCTGGGGATTTATCTTAGGCAGTGCTGTTGTTTTTATGCTCATTATTTTTAATCTTGGGGGTGTGTTGCTACTGAGGAAGTGACTGCCAACTTTCTGTGCACTCCCTTGTGGCTGTTTTAGGTTTACTAGCATTACTCCCTTTAGTGGAAATGTTTGAAAATAGTATTCATCCCTTGTATCTATGCTTTATGCAAATGCAATGCACACAGTGGGCACATGTCAATGCCCGGCATTGCCCTTGTTCAAATTGCCCCAGTGAAAGCACAGTGGCAGCTTGCTTTTTGTTGCGAGTATAATCATTAAACAACAACAATCATTTATGAACAGAATTTTGAACTGAGCTACAAATGCATCGTGTGAATCTTTTGCACGAAAGATTCTCTATACACGTACCATCCAATCATGTTGCAGTTAAATCTCGCTGCCTGACATGTCAGGCCTGCAGAAACTCTCGGAAACGCAAGGTTATATATGACTTTTTGAGACATTGTCATGCATTACAAGCAAACACACTTAGCTTTACTGTCAGCGGTCTCACGATGCATTTGAAAAACAAGCGTCCTTCATGGGCAAGTTTTGCTGCAGATGAAATCCCCGAATTGACGATGTTGTATTTGTGTCAATAGGCAGTGCTGAGGTTGGAAAATAATGAATTGGTGAAAACTGAGAAGGTTGTAAAACCCTTCTTGTCCCACAGTGGTGATAACCTCCAGGCACAGATAGACACAATAGGTCCAATCAAGGTAAGAACTTTAACCTTTGCAGCTGATAGGAACCAGCCTCCTGTCAAAATTGACTAATTCTGATTTCGACCACGCTAACTTATAAAACTGGTCTGGACTTGTTTATTGCCAAGATTAGTAGTGATCTTAGGAAGTTCTAACTGTTTCCTATTGCCTTGATTAAGGCCATCCTTGATACATACTCCAAGCACTGGCTCAGCTTATTCGGACGGTCTCTCACGACGATTTAACGTTATGCAGGCCAGCTTATTCGGGGCTCGGTCTGCAGCAGTAATGAGTGTTGGTTTTTCCCATCCTCTGAAACTAATCTGAGCAACAAATGTTTTTCAGACCAATTTTGTAACTACCGTACAAATTGCCTAAATCATTCAGAAGATAATTAATTGTTTATGTCACAAGCGACAACATCAGCGTTGAAAATAAATTGAAATAAAATGTGTGCTGGACACATTTTTGGTACATGTATTATTTATAGTCTCCCTGTATTCCAAAGCTTGCCTCTGGGTTCACAAGAAAATTAATTTACTATTTACTGCATGAATGACTAAAAAGAAATGGACGCCATAATATTCTCTTGGCGTTGATTCCTTGTCTTTACATAGCAGGAATTGGCTGTCTATCTCACTGAGGTACTACTCACGGGATATCCAACACCTGTTGCTGTTGAAGAATGATGTTTATTTTGCTTAAAATGTTTTGTGGTAACTACTCCCCTCTAGTGACAATTCTCGAAACTAGGCAGTGGCACCTATTCACTGCTTTCACCAGCAGAATGTTCTTCATACCCGCATTATCAGAGGTCTGTTTCATGAGAAGTAACTTAAGTCAGAAATTTGGTCTTATACTCCACACAATTATTTTTGAAAGATAAATGAACCTCACTGCAGCAAAAGTGCAAAGTCTTTGAGAATATATGCATAAATGCTAGTTACTGATATAACGTCTATAAGTTATTTTTAGACTGCTATGTGCTCATAGATATTTGACTAAACCTTTTTTCATTTGCAGAGTAAGGTCATAAGATCAAATTTCTGTCTTAATTCTTGAGTCATTTGTCATGAAACACATGCCGGGGAGCTCTGTTGCAATGTTGAGTTTGCCCGGTAGCCTTCCATGATCCTTCAGCTTCACGCTTCACCCGTGACCTCGGTCATCGGCATAGTTACGCAGGTGGTGCTGTTTTCATGAGAGTAGAACTTGTATTGTGACACGCAGCAGTTGTGTGTAGGACTGCAATTGTACATCCACTTGCGAATGACATTCCGAAAGACGGTATTAACAGTGCAATAAAGGATAAAATTTGTGGAGAAGTTGATGGTTTGTAGGAGGTTGAGTATCGCCGTTAGGATCCCTCGCATGTAATACATCTGTATGCTCCAGCCATTTTTGTTGGTCATCTCCATCACAAAGTGTGAGATTTCGTATGGTGCCACTAGCAGGCAGAACATGATAATGATGACCACGAGAGTCAAGGTGAGGCGCTGGTGTTCCAGTCGTGGGTTTCCTCCTCGGGCGTTCAGTGACCGCCGTTCATGCCGTGACCGACTCAGGCTGCGCAGTAGACCGATGTTGCAGAACACAAGAAGCGCCAGAGGAATGAAATTGCCAAAGACAGCCCACAGAAACCTGTACGAATGACCGATGTTACGCAGGTGAATATTGGTGTCATTAGATTTTATGAGGCCTGGTATAACAAGGTACATGGTCTCCCCAGTGTCTAAGCATTTCTCAGAGATGTACTCTAACACCCAGAGCCTGGGCAAGTTGAACACTATGGACACGATAAATACGATGATCAAGGCCACTTTGGTACAGTGAAGACTCAGTATCTGTCTGGCGTGCAGTGGTCGACACACAGCGAAGTATCGAGCTACTGCCATCACCACAGTCAGTCCAGTGCTAGACATGATGAACATGTTGATGACTGTCTCGCTGTAGACGTGGTAGTATAATTCAAACCCACGGCTCATGTGGTAGTCCTTGTTGAAGAAGCCACGTGGTAGAACAACTATGCAGTATAACATGTCTGACACGGCCAGTGCCGTCAAACCCATGTAGGCTGTCTTCTCCAGGCAGTCTATGCGTTTCTTAAAGTGGTAACGCGTCATCACGGCTGTGTTGATAATATTACCCATAATCCCAAACATACACAAGCACGGTGTGAGTATCTTGCCACAGAAGAACACTACGTTATTCTTTGTGTGGTGGCTCTCTCTCAGCTCCACGTCAAGGTCAGGTTCAAGGTCAGAGCAATTCATTTTGACTCTCCTGTTTACTGATGGCCTGGAAATAGATAGTCAACATTGTAGAATGGTCTACATTGCCCCTATCAAAATTTCACCATTGGTTAAACTACTGATTTCTGAAATTTTTAATACTAACAATAACAACTATATGTCTTCCGCATTTTCATCATTTCAGTTTTCATTAAGTCTCATTTTGAATCATAGTCTTGTTCCGTCAGTTTGAATAACCATGTATTACACCCATCAGTTTATGCATTTTTGAACACTGTAATGTACAGTTACAAAGTCCTAAGATACTGGGCTGTGGTCATTAATCTTTTTTTCAGCTGGTATTAAAGTTGCAATGACTGTTCATGGGCCAATTTCACTTGTTTGTGAATGCTCATATTGTAGTGTGATGGTATGAGTTTTTGTTCATTGATCATTAAGTGAAGATGAGGCAGCATTTCATATTTCAGACTTCAACTCTATGTCTCCTGAGACGAGTTCTTTATATTTTTAGAGTAAATCCATTTTTTAAATGCATTGCTGTAAATACCATGCATTCATTGATATTGATCTTCATATTGCTGTGACAGTGTTGATCATAAAGTTTTGGGCTTTAAGTTCACGGATTGTGAGTTCTTCAGTTGATCCTAAAGTTCTCAGATGTACCAACAGTGTACCAACTGATTTACCGTATGCATGTACTCTTATGTACGGGACACGTCATTGACCTAGAAACTTAAAAACCTTAGGTCATGGGGATTTCTCAATACAATCAAATGTTGTTGATGGAAGTGTTGTGAAGAAACAATTGATCAAGTTATGACAACCAAGTGTTGTGCTGGGAATAACGTTAGGTGAAAGTTGGAATATATTCTGACCACAAGACTCAGACGCCAAAACCATGTTTACAGCGGAGGAATCCCCTGATCGCTCATTGGATACACTACTTTTGACGTCAGATGTACCAGAGTGACCTTTCCGGCTTCGGAGAGCATTTGAGCACACATTGCAAATAACTGGTGAATGGCTAGTCTTTAAGACTGGTGTCAAGGCTTATTTATGTTAGGAATTAAGTAAACCATGTTATAAAATGCTTATTTTATTAATATTGAACCTTGGATTTGTATTTTAACACAAGTAACCAAATAATTACATCGGAATAAGTCCTCACTTTTTATTAACTGTCACACAGTAACGCATGCTTTTGGCAAGGTTATTATCAGAATTCAGGAGCTTCATACTTGACAATTGTTAAGCTGCAATAAACTCGTTTGGATTTGGCCAGCCAAAGTAGACAGCTTTAGTTTGAATTCGTATAGAGTAGAACATGTCAAAAATAATTTGGAGTTCCTACTCAAGCTCGAAGATAAACACCCCAGGCCCACATTTACTTTCATTACAGGAGTATGTTCTTAAGTAATTCGTTTATAGTTGAATTGAAAATTGAAGCAGGCGTGGAGAATTCGTGGAAAGGCAACGAAAAAATAGTAAATGACACACTGGTGAGTTATATCCTTCAATTGTGGACATTTGTTTTAAGTCCTGATTACATTGCTGCAAAATACTGACACATCTTTTGTTATTCTTATTGATGCTTTTAAATGAAATAAGCACACTTCTTCATCTCGTGTCTTCATTTTGATGAATGTTGTCTCTGATGCTCTTTCAGAACATTTTCAATAATACCCACGACTTGTTTTAAAGCTGCATTTCGGCCCGTCTCACAGGGTAAAAATGAAAGTCAAATTAGGTGTTTTACTCTCATTAAATCGATCTTTACCATGATATGATTCTATTTGTGTTACCGACAAAAACATCGAAACCACCATTCACTCGACACTTCAGAATTTATTGGAGTTGACCAACCCTAAAATTCCGAATTCGAAAAAGGTGCAGGTACACGACTTCATCTGACTTGAGCTGCCAGCTCATTCGGCAACAATTCAAGATGGCATGAGTGTTACAATATTTTTAAACCCTTAAGTGCTTTGGTTAAGGTTACTTAGGACCTTATCAACAGGTGCGTGCATTTATGCAATTACCTACAAAAGCATAAATTTTAACTCAATAAGTTTGTTCTTTCTGAAAGTAGAAAGCTTGTAGAATTTGATTTTTGACTTCATACTAATCTGGTGTAATAATGTGACGTGACTTTTAAGTAAAATTTAGCAAAGAAAAAAGGTACAAACATTTATAGCAAACCAAAGATCTTTTGGTGTGCATGTTAACGAGAAATTACAAAAGTGCTGTTATAGTTTTCGAAAGGATTTTTTTTTGTTTTATGCAACTTTTAAGTTTTCAATTAAAAATCTTGAAAATCCTATTTTTTAATAGCAGCAAACAGTGTTTTTAGTACAATACATAAAACGCACGGTAAAAATTCTTCAATTTGGGACAAAAATAATTGCTAAAATTGCCTTTTTTCTATTTTCCAGAGGCCTACCACATTTTTGCAAATACCCAAAATTTTACCTATGTTGTTTGGCAATAGCTACGCCATACAAATCATGCTAAAAGCAAAGTAAATTTTCCTGAAAAGCTATTTTTGTTGATCAATTTGACTAAATGAAACTTCACTTGTCCTCCACATAGCACCCAATCTGAATAATTTTTACCTAGTATGGGGAAGTTTCATATGAATCTGGTTAACCATTTATGCAATATGATGTTGCAAAGTTGGCCAAATTTGGACATTTTTCGAGTGTCCTACATAACTTTTATAATTCAACATTGACAAATTAACAGCGATCAAGTCCACCAAATATTTAGAATGCTTATTATAAGGTCAGAGAATGTGACTTCTCATCCTGACGGTTCAGTCTTACAGGATTAGTTATATCCAGTTGAAATCGAGTTCCAGAGTCTCATAACTTGATCCGAGTCGTAAGATTAGGATTAACCATTTGATTTTGATTAGAAAATTCACATTCCATTTATCTTACATTAATAGTTCTGAATTGCTTCAAGCTACGTCACACATTTCCTTTTGCAATGGTGTTCTCATGGGACAATTTATGCTCAAAGGAAAATATAGAAGTCTCCAATGAATTGGCATTACCTCAGTAAACTAAAGCCCCATTTATACTGAATACTTCTATAAACTGATTGAAAATCTGTTTGGGCTTCAAATCCTGTTAATATGCATGCGCGTGAACGCAAGACAGTATGCTAAAATTGGTTCCACCTGAACTGACAGTTAGAAGAGATTTCCAATCCATTTAAACTAAACAGTTCCTGCCTTGTGAAGTGCTAACGCACAATCATGTTCATTTTACTTTGATGGGAGAAGTGATAATTACGTTCACTAAAATATATCCAGACCCTTTTCGCTATGTCTACCTAAATCCAAGATTTCTTTTGTGTTTGATATGTTGTGATTTCACTCGTTTTCATTATGGAATTCAGCAAAGAACAAAATGTTAAAAAATACTGTAATGCCATGAAAACAATCCAATTACGAACCATTTATTGAAGGAAATTCTGAACAGTCAGTTAAGAATTGCATTTGCACTAATGTTGCAGCATTTAAATTGTTTCGGTCTTTGCAGTGAGATGAAGCGATTTTACCTGACCGTAAGGATCGATTTAAAATAAATCTGTTCTAAACTTCAGCGTAAATGAGGTGTAAATTACCCTTCCTTGCTGTTACACAAAATTATCAACTTCGTGGAAGATAACAGGAGCAAAAGCAATGATTTTAAGTTAATCTAATCCGTCTCATGTGGTCCAAAACATTGACTGTTAGCTTACTCCGACTTTAAAGCTATGTTGAAAGCTATATTGGCAGGTCAAAATTGACCAAATTCAAACTTAGATGAAATAGGAATGAAGTGGTATGTTTAGCTAAACACACTTATTAGTGCCGACAAAACCAGAATGGGTATAACGAAAGAAAATAGGAAGCGTTAACTTGCCTTATGTTGTGATTAAGTATTGTTGTGATGTGCTACAAAACTAGACCAAATCTAAGGGATGTTTTATTTTATTAAGTAGAGTCATAATACTGAACCAGAGCTCAATATCTGTTCTCTGTTATTACTTTGGCCTAAAACCAAAAACAGCACCTAATTGAATCCCGATAATATACTGGGGAATAAAATCTTTACTTTGCCCATAAGGACTGTAGATGTAGTGTTAAAAACCTACACTATATGTTGAATGGCAATGGTTTATTGTAATGCACTCAAAGTGAAGTCCAGGTACTCAGTAAATTAAGATTGAAGACATACAGCCTTTGGCAAAATCTCATTAATTTAAGGCATAACATAGCGGACAGGTGAAGTTTTTTTGCTCAGTTTTCATAAGTGATGCATAATGCCAAAATGTTTTCCCGTTTTGCCTCCTGTACCATAGCTACCAAAAGACAATATTTTGAAAAATTGTAATCATTCGCAACAATGTTAGAAGCCCTTGGAAATGAAGAAAATGCTATTTTGACAATTATTTTTGTTTGAAATTGGTGTGGTTTTACCATATTCTTGGTGTCGTGTATCTTTGCTACTTGTCTGAGACCACGTGGCTGATAACTGGAAAAAAGATCTCCACGATTGATTTGAAATATTTTGAAAAACTTTTTGAAACAAATTCATTGTTACGTTTCACTTTTGACAAAGATGTTCACTAGACTCATATCATCGATTACAGATCAACAACAGTACAACAGAAACGTCCAATTGCAGACAAAGACAATTGCTAAAATTGCTCAGTTTCATTTTTTCACAGGATTCTAACATCGAGGTCAACCTCACTGTTTTTCAAATATTCTATCAGTGTTGCAAGTGTATTTACTTGATCATGGTTTAACCAGGTATTACTTAATAACTTCTATGAAATACATGGAAAAATATAATTTTTCTATCCATCATACTGTGACTTATATTGCTGAGATTTTACACATATTTTGAGAAACTTAAGAAATGCAGCATTCCACTTTTAATGTTCACCATCTTGATAAACAATCTTACTGAAACATTTTTCCTACCTTGGATGAACACAGAGATTTCCATCACTGTTGTGTGAATGTCATGATTGCATGGAACAGCAGACTAGCTGACTCTACCACTGTCTGTACACAAGAGATTATTGCAGTCTTTTGTGTACCAGTGATGTTAGCTGGCAGCACCAGAACAAACAACCTTAACAATGCAAAGCCCCAGGGGTACCTGGCGGTGTTTATTATTCACAGTTCACCTGTCAACTCTTCCAGACTTTTATCAAAATGCTGCTTAGAGTTTTCTTTGACTCTATATTACATGGATGCCCCTGTAGTTGGTTAATTCGGCCAGGAATGTAAATTGCCATTAGGCAGGAAGGTTAATTCTTTAATGGAACACTGGGATTATAGTCAGAGCAAAGTTGACTGCAGTGGGTCTTCTAGTAAGGCTTGAACAGTGAGGGGACATCTCAAGTCCCGTTCACATGAGCAGTTTTTATTGAATTTTTTCTAGAGTGTTTCCGGATTTTTTTAAGCGAAACTTAAGTGAACACATCTAATAATTCCAATGTTTTTGCGTTTACTGCGATATATTTTCAAAATTTCGGAAAAAATTCTGAAAGAAATTGAAAAAATCTGCCTAATAGACTCATATGAGTGGGCTTTAAGATGATTCAGGGGTTGTCTACTCTTACATTTAATAGGTAACATAATAGGTGGTATCGCTCATTGGAAATCCAGACTCAGAACATAATTTGGCAATTGAAAAATTAGGCACCGGAGACAATAATACCAAGTAATACAAATTCTACGTGAGAGTATCCAATACATTCTAATTGACATGAAGAGAAGTGTAGGATCCTGATCTTGTGTCTTTCTATGTGTCACTGCAATGAGATTCCATTCTTTCAAAAACCTAACTTTTCATTTTGTCAATCAAGACACTGACATCATTAAAATAGGAACATCTATGTTTATTATAGCCCTGCACGTATTTTTTCATTTTTAACGACAGTTCATAAAAATTGAAGTTTTATGCTCTTCACCTGTGGTGCACCACCAGAAATTGAAAAATTATTTTGAAAAACACATATTTAATTTTGGTTATTTTGAAAACATTCGATTAAGTGTTGGACAAGCATCATTTGTCAACTAGTTTCATCTAGGTGGGTTTGTGGTCAAACTCTTTTTATTAAGTTTTTAACTGAATAGATGTCCGTAAAAGCATGTCTAAGATAATGAGTAATCTTTGCAGCGCCTTTGTGCATGTCAACAAAAATCTACAAAGCTCTATAAAAGTAAATATTCAATAAAGTTAGGCTGGCTGATCAAAGACTCATTGACATGTTGAGAGGTCCTTGAACAAGAACATCAGTTCATTCCAATTAGAGCTATGGTAGATGTTGGACTTAACTTGAAGTTGAAATACTTTTGCTTTGGACTTATTTTGTAACCTGATGATGCTTCAAGACTGAACCAAAATGTTGTACTATAAAATATTTGCTGTAGCCGTGTTATTCCTTAATAATCTATGACCAAAACCTAGCGTTATTGCATTAGTATTAGTTTGGAGCATTAACTACAACCCTTAACCTTCATATATGTATTATAGGATACTTAGAGAAAAGCATTATGTGTAGAACCATAACATATATTGCCTATTTTGATTAAGGAACAATTTGAAACTAATTTTGTAACTATAAGTCAGGTCTAAATCAAAAGTTGGTTTTTGGGATGAAAGGCAGTTTCTAACTGCTTTAAACGTTTAGTGTGACATTCAGCATCCTTTCGGATGACCTAAAACATACGACTTCAAACGAAGATACAACAAGTTTGCGACAGGTTTGGAAACATGCTGAAGTATCTTCGATGATCTCCATCCCGAACATAGTACAATCAAAGTACAAAAATAGAGAACTCGGCTTATTTCAAAATTGACGATTTTCTGCCGGTAGACGCAAGAGGAAGAGAAAGCAGCATTCACCACTAATTACTGTAATTCTCCACTTCCCTCAAAAATAATTGCCAAAATTTCCATTTGTCATTATGTCAAAGGCTGATTTCTTTACTGCAATTGATGAACTTGTGACCAAAAGTTTTTTATGTTATCTACACAGTACAAACCCCGCTTGTTATTGACTAAAATTTACTTAGTCTTTCTTTTTGTGTAGAAACTTGGCAGAACAGTATCACTTGCTGCCATATTACCGGTACGTCCTAAGTAAATGAAGACTTACGGTAACACACCCACATTGTAAGCGAGGAACATTGCAAGTGCAGTAAGAAATGCTGAAAAGGTAAAGCGTATCTCCGCACCCATTCCTGTTTCATGAGAAGTGGTTTAAGAATTAGGTCAGAAATTTAGTCTTACCTTCCTCACAATTATTTCCAAAAAATGTCTCACCTGAGCAAAAGTACAAGCTGTCTGAAGATATACGCCTGTAATTTTCTGTTGCTCTGATCAATTAGGATAGATTGTTTCTAAACTATAACGTGCTGCCAACTGAATGGTAAAACCTATCAGTGAAATTTTTCTAAAGTAAGTTTCTAAATATCTTATCACGAAGCCATAAGTCTTCCAAAGGCCTAATCTTGCTCACCTGTGTATATCTGTGTGATGCTAATTCCTAACTCAGACTGACATCCCATTCTGTAAACACTAGTTAGATGCCATATCTCACAGGTCCAAGTTATATAATTGAACAGGTTTAATGGGCCATTAATTAAGGCTGTTAAGATTTAAATCAAACATTTTCTGATACCTTACTGCCATTTTCTGTACTAGCCTGCTCTTATAGTCTAATTAGTGATAGGGGCTGATGGTCTTTTTCCCATACCAGGGTCATCTCGTGTTATTTTAATTATGGAGCATTTGCTGTGTCCAAGTTAATTAGATCAATGGTATTAATGTGTTGAAATATTGAATTGTACATGTCGTTTTCAAAATAAGAGCAAATTCCTCGAAGTTTTGACACACTTACCATGCAGGTATATTCACAGATAAACAATAAACTGGGAGGCGCAATTATAACTTCTCATTAAAATCTGATTAAAGTTGAACAAAAACGCAATTAAATTGCTGTGAAAACTTATACTAAACTACCAAACAATTCTGTCAACAAGTTCATTCAAGTTTGGCAAAATCTCACATACTGTTAAAGGCTATCTAACGTATTTCAAAAACTATTGTAAAATTAATGTAACCAAATTTGATCTTGCTAAGTAGTCGCCCTGAGGCTCAGAGAGAATATTGGGAACGTTGGTGTGTGTGATTGTGGGGAAATAGAAATGTATGAGGTCTTGTTTTTGATGAAAAATAAAAAAACCGTTTACAAAAAAGTTGATTACTTTGCATCAAATAATGGAAGCTTCATCAGTTTTATGGCATCTTGACTTTGTGGAGAAATATAACTAAATAAAATTTTACTTAGCAATATTTGTGTGGTAAATAAGTAAGCCGCCATATTAGTGTGATAAATAAGTGAGCCATATTCGTGTGCTAAATAAATGAAAAATTACCATTAATTCCAAGTTTGAAGTTCAGCAATTCTCCACTTATTTAAAATACAATCTGATTAATGGAAACTCTATTTCATCAAAATTCTCCACAAAAATACCTTTTGATAAAATTTTGCAGATGTCATAAAACAACATTCGGTGAAGTTTGCCTTAGTCAAATGAAAGTAATCTGCCTTTGAAAAAAATGAAAAACGACAGTTTTGACATATATTTGGGCAAAACAAGTGGCCAACAGATGGTGTGCTGGCAAGACTTAAATGTTTGCAACATATTTTCCATGCCATATTGAGATTGAAATATTCATATACAGGTGGGGAATTATCGTTACTTTCAGTTTTTGTAGCTAGTGACCACTACCTGTACATTTGATTTGTACTGTCCCGAAGAGTACCTACATAGCCAGCATTACTGGACATGCCACTCTAATCTGTGACTTTTTAACAGCCAGATTACCTCGCAAAGAGTGCAAAAAAGTTCATTTTTGGACCAGAACTCTGCATTGCAACAGAACTATAGTGAATGGTTTCCTATTGTATTGACATTTGTTGCATTTAAGTTGCTACTGTCCAAAGGGTTAATAACTCAATTTTAATTCAATAAATAAACCTTTGGTAGTTTGTTTAAAACTGCTACAAAAGCATTATGTGGTGGAAAAATCTACAAAAGGTTTAATTTTATCAAAACTCCAAAACATAGATTACGCTATTTGCCAAAAGGTGTGCTCAGTATTCTTAATCACCAGGGAACTTCCAAGGCCAAGTGTGAAGATATGATCTATCCAAATTTACCTCTTTCATGAATAATGGTTGCCAGCATGAGTTATACAAGATTGATTCTTTCAAGGATGCACTTAAGATCAGGATTTCTTGCTTTTCAATCCCCATGGTAACCATTCTCCAATGTGAGGCAAAAGAGAATTGCGGAAATTGCTTTCTTTTCTTTTTCAAAGGTTTCCTACATCGCCCACAAATATACAATGTTTGACAGCATGTATTCAGTGCAAACAAGGTGTTTTGTTTGGAAATTTGACCACTTAAAAATCAACATTCCCGCTAACTTGTGTCCCTTAATTGAAGAATTGTCACCTAACATGTTCCCATGCCTCAAATAGCCTGAGCTTGAAATTTTTGAAAAGTGTTTTCTTTGATTTTAATAAGCTTTCTTATAGGCACTCAGGACAATCATGCTCGTGTGCCTGAATTTGTCAAGAGTTTTGTCCTGAAATTTGTGCAAGATAGTGGTATTGATTTTTGTACGTGCATAAACTTAATAAGTTGTTAAGTAGGTGAGAACACCCAAGTAAAACTTATGAAAAGGAATTTTTACAGCTACTGCTCAATTGCCAGCTTCGTATAACATTGTCTAACTGCATGGTGCTGTTTTATCGTCTATGTTCATCCTGTTTGTATTAGTGTAAGCTTTAAACCATGTACTGCGCATCAGAACAGTGAACTAATGAGAACCATGAGTATGTTTTGGTTATTACTTTTTCAAGATGTTACCTGGGCTTTCAGGTGACTGTTCGGTGTAGAATTCAGTTTCATAATTACAAATTTCACTGTACAAAATGCAGAACTTGTCAATAGTAATTGGACAAAATATTGCTTCCCGGGATGACAGGGCATGACCGGGTCTTTATCTAGCGGGCGTCCAAGGCTTCCAAATCACCGCGTAATGAGGGCGTTCAAATGTCCGCCCTAGCCAGTATGCCCGGTTCAGCATTTGGATGGCACATTTAGTATTAGGATGCCCAGTAAGCAAGAAAGCACTGGTGTCTCTTAACTTGCTAGCAACAGACAAAAGTTACTAGCTTGTGCAGACCCATGTCTCCACAGTTGCAGACCACACCATAACAACTTTTTTGCAGACCCATGTCTCCATAGTTGCAGACCACACTATAACAACTTTTTTGCAGACCCATGTCTCCACAGTTGCAGACCACACTATAACAACACTTTGAGGTCATAAAAACAGCCACCTACCAGTTGGTAATGGATGCTCTGGGAATTTGGGATGCCCTATTTTTAAATGCTGGAAGAACCCCAGGTTGTGTCATCATGACAGGTCACAGAACTTGATAATAACGATGCATTTAGTTGGCGATATTATTTTTTATGAAGAAAATGGAGCAGTGACATTTTACTTGTCTGCCATACTGCGTTGTAAATTGGTGAGATGCTATCTAGTAAATTTGGAACTCAATGGTGTCCAGTGCAGTGAAGTAATCCCACGAAAATTTGTGGATTTGGCTTGAGGTGATAAGATCTTATTCCCAAGATCCACGGCCAAATTTGCTTCTCAGTTTTCTTAATGAAGAAAAAATGTCCATGCAACCATACTCAAATCAAGTGTTGTTTCCTGATTTAAATTGAGCATAGTAATATTTCAAATAACACTGAGTGATGAGTTTAGCATAAAAGAGATTAATGAAATTATGTGTATTTTTACTGTTATTATTACTGTTTAGTTTTATCATAATTCTTAGTTTATGCACGCAATAACGCAGACAAATGGAATGTTTAGTTTGTGGAATATCTCGACAAGAACTAAAGATTAAGAAACTTACCTGTTAACAACTTAGGTAAGTTAAGGTGGGTGGATGGGTGGGTAGGTAAACTTTACTTAAACTTGATGGAACATTGAGCCAGAGTGTCCTCTCACACATGGTTTAGTAATTATATGGTCAAGTAATTATAAATATACAATGTTACAATGAAATATTACAATTAATTTTAATATGTACACCGTCAAAATGTTACTGTACTGTGTGGAGAGCAGAAAGCAGCACATATCGAGGTGTTCATGATTTACAACATTAGGTAATCAGCCTTTGAAATATATAAAAATGACAATTTTGATAATTATCGTTGTGGAAATCCCTGAAGAAATACCGTATTTGCCCTAATAAGCACCCATGGCACTTAGAAAAATACGTTTCGGGAGGTGGGCGTTTATTGTAGCCTAAGGCGATTGAAACCTGTTCTCCGAAACAGGTCATGCTATGAACATTCCCACTAAATAAAATTGGTTCTAACCCCGGTGGTTAAGGTAAACGGCGGGGTATGGAAAATTGAACTAGACCGTATTTATCCACCTTGGCTGAGTCGCACTCGGCTCACGATCAAAGGGATGCCGCCAGGCTGCTCTAGTCATCGAGTCACGAGCGAGGATAATTGGCTTCGCTCATGCGGATATGATCAGCTGATTACAATCTAGCTAGCAGACTGTACTTTTTATGGAGAGAGTTTTACGTAGTTTTTACTGTAATATTTGAAAAGAGGAGCGAAAACAAATATGAGTACAACTTTGAATTTTTCAAATCGGCCCAGGATAAGAGATTTTGCAACACAGCAACACTCACGATTACTTTCATTCGGCGCGCACTAATACAAAAATATAGGACCCAAGTTATTTAGATTTTGGAACACATGCATTGCAATATTCAAAATACTTTTATTATGAATCTTACAAGCTGTAAAACGACGTTGTTAATTTCATTGTGTTCATTCATTGTCATCCGTCAAATCGGCAATTTCCGAGATGTGATCTGCGGCGTGCGCGTATGTGTACAAAACACGTGATTGTTATGTTCCTGAAGTACGAAAATTAAGAAGGCTTTAACATGCCGTTATTATTGACAGGGACACGATAAAACGAATTTGGATTTTGACTATAGTCTTGATACAGCGATCTGACTGACCACTGCGTCAGTGTCTCCGTTAGACCCAGAAATTTCACACAGCCCGGGTAGTTCATTTCGTCCCCAACATGTAGATCGAGCCTTGGACTATTAATACTCCACGGCAGAGCTAACGACAGTCGGCCTGTGCACACAAAATCTGTGAGTTAACCAGCACTCACCTTGCACGTTACAGCCGTTTAAGTGAAAAACAATCTAGTAAACGCCATTTTCTTGCATAATCCTCCGCCTTTTGTAACAAAAAAGTCTATCGTCGATGACCCGCACACGCACGCTCACTCACTCTCATACACAGACGACCTTCAAAACAAACGTCACGTGACAACAACATGTGTGTTCATCCAGAGATTTTTCTCTTGTTGTGGAGTACGATGTAGCGCACATTTGGACTTAATCGCAATTAATCTGGACTCCACATGAACTTTAAAAATTGTAAAACATCAGGAAGATTTCAGGTAATTTGTTGAGTCGAAACTATATTTTTATTCAAGAGTACAAGTTTTCCTATTGACGATGGCGATTCAGCGGCGACGCATCAGTCGGCAAGTTTTCGCCCTGTGATGAGCACAATTTTTTGAAAAATTATCGTAATTTAACAACGGAAGTTCATAGCAATGCACCACAATTTTGTAGAAAGACTGTCATAGGCTAAAAATTCGTCACAAAGCGTAAATTTTATGAATCCTAGCTTCCGATTTTACCCGTTTGGGAAACCGGCTTTCAACTGCCGTAGGCTACAATAAGAATCCCCTCCCCGTGAAATGATTTTTTCTAAGCGTTTATTAGAGCCAATACAGTATACAGCTTTCCACCAAGGCTAGGTGATACTACGACAATATTCTTTGTTGCATTAGTAACTGGTCTTGGCTAATATTATCATTTTATGGCCTGGTCATCCATTCAGCCAAAAGTAGTTCCAGAGGTGGCTTATCAGCCAATTATTCACGCATGCTGACTCACAATAGAAGCCTGATAAGAGTGAAGGTGGATAAATGCAGTGTTCCTACAGTTTCTTGTTTTAGTGGATGTGTTCACGACATGTGAAATCGGAAGTTATCATTCATCAAATTTATGCTCTACGACGTATCTGTAACCTATGACAAACTTCGTTGTTAAATTACGATCCTTTTTCAGAAAATTGTACGGAAATCCCAGTGCGAAAACTCGCCTGCTAATGCGCCGCTGCCTCGCAATCGTCGATAGGGCAACTTAAATTTTTTAATAAAAATACAGTTTCGACTCAGCAAGTTACCTGAAATCCTCCTTAAGTTGTCCAAATAGCACCCCTGAGATTTTTAAGTAACTGTGGAGTCTGGATTAACCGCAGAGTAACTCCAAATCTGCGCTAGATAAGCACCCCGCAACACAAGAAAAAGCTAGATGAACACACATGTTGTTGTCACATGACGTTTGTTTTGAAGTTAGTCAGCGTGTGACTGTGCCGAGTGAGCGATCGCGTACGTGTCATCAGAGTTCATTTGCCAGAGTAGCAGACGTACGTGTATGTAGCGCATGCTTCCTGGACTAAATGTACTTTTAACACTGGTCAAGTTTTTTTATTAGTCTTCGATTTGCAATTTTCACGTATACAAAGAAGTCTGGACTCCTGTTGAGGGAGAAGATCTGTTCAGGAAAGATACAATACAATGCCGTAGACAAATACACTGCGTCTGTTCTAAAAGGTTTGACCAATAGTGGGGCACGTTCCTCGCAAGATCAGCAAAATTTTTACATTCTTTTTAAAGCACTGCGGAAGTTTGAAGTGTATAGTCACAGCTAAATACCGACTTAGCAGCGAGGCTTGCGGTCTGCAAATTCCGCACACAATGATTTTTTCAGGACTGTTGGATATTATTGATAAATTGAAGACGTTACTGTAGAGTTTTAGAACTGTACGTAAGGTATTTTTTGCATGTATACTCGTTCATGGGCTGCGTACTTATTTTAGCGAAGTATGAAAATGCATGGGGGTCGCTTATAGGTGCATGAGCGCTTATTGGGCAAATACGGTACTTTAAGTTGTCTTAGAAACTACAAACTAAGCTGCTTCCTGTCTATAGCTGTACACAACAATAGTTAAATAAGCAAGAGGAAAACTGCTTGGTATTTTTGGACGAAATTCCCATGAGCGTAGTTATTGCTATTGGAAACAAATAGATAGTTTATTTCCTTTTTCTTAGTTTCACAAGAGGTTGTGTCTTTGGTGTCCTTGCCAAGATATTCCGTCTTCATGGTTGGCTGATTGCAGTGAGGTTTGCTACAACGGAAGTGAATGGTGCAGCACCATTTGCCTAAAAACATGTAACGATTTAACTGTAACAAGAAAAATTATTTCTCTTGATATTGATCAAAATTGGTGCCATTTCTTAGATAAGTTGCAGTCAGGCTTATGGCTATTGCGTATCATAACCAAAGTGTCATTTATAAGAGGCCATTAGATGTCACTAACAGAGTCGTGAACTTTCAGAGATTTGATTTTTGCTTAATTTGTAACAACAGATTATGGTTTCTTAAAACATCCGCTTCAGCAGCACTTCATGACATGCATTGCCGTGCACACTGAAAGTCTGGCTCTTGTTTAAGTAAAATTTATTATCTTGTTCTGCAATGTTTCTCAATATATCCTAATAATACATGTAGCCTTTTTATTACCATCCAGGCAGTTTTCGACGTCTCTCTAGGGGTTTAATCATACTAACATCGACATGAGTTATGGGGAGTGTAAATTGGTCGTATGAATGTTTAACTTGAATCCTGGATCAACAGCACAAACTAACTTCGCAGTCAGTAGGTGGATTCAAAAGCAGAGCGTTGACTCTACAATTAATGCGATATGAAAGTTTAACTTGAGTGAGATCAGAGTTGAAAGGTTAACGTCGGTGACATCAGAGTTGAAAGGTTAACGTCGGTGACATCAGAGTTATCTGCAGGTCGGGGTCATATTCAGTTATGGCATGCGTCGTGGCATCATTCAATTTTTTTCACTGCTGTACCTCAGAAGAATTTTGATACATTTATTATTTGACTGTATATGCAATACCTTAAATTAAAAAAAATTATGCTTGCATGGCATTTTTGGACCACCATTTTGTAATAACTTCAATGATTCACAGACGAAACTGCAAAAACTGTGTCTGTAAACTATTGAAGCCAGTTGGAAAGGTTCAACTAACTTGGCAGTTTACTTCATTGCTCCTCTAGTACCACAAATACCGGTAAGTTGGTATGAAAAGCCTTTTAGTCTAATGCATCACCATTCAACAGTACACAGAATTTTATCATGGTTTTCCTTAACAACTTGCATGCATTTCCCTTTGTTATTTTTATTTTCTTTGTCTTTGATGTGGCTGAAGGACTCAGATTGTGATATCAATGATTCTGCTTGTTGTGCCCTGAATGTTTTGGTTAATTAGTTCTCATTAATCACAAATGCATTGGAGCTCAAGTTGTCTAATACTCAGTCTTTGTGTTAAACTGATCAACAATAAACTCCCAATTACCTTCATGTTGTGAACCACAGCTTCTTAGTACATCCAGTTACAGGAAATCAAGGCTGTCCTCAGACTATGTTAAATAAGTCGATGTTTAATAAAAACCCTTCCAATAAGTTGGAGTTAATCGTGTTTATCTCATTCAAGAGCAATTATGGCAATCATCACTACATGTTAAATATTGTTTGAGGCGTTAAGTTCCATAACAGNTGGTGTGTGTGTGTGTGTGCGCGCGCGCGCGTACGTCCCTGCTTAGTTTGGGAACACCCTTCACTCATTTCTTTTGGATTCATGTTCTTGTGGAAAAGTGATACCTTAGTTTGGGCTGTTGAAAACGATTTTATTTCAGTAATCACTTGAAGGTATAATTACGCAAACTGATTGCTCCATGGTGTAAGAAACAATTTACATCAAAATGAGTTAATGAACTGAAAGGGGTTGTGAGTTCATAATGCACAATTTCGTGGTGATATACCTGTCCCAATAGCTCACCTATTTAATTCCTGAGCAAACAGCACATCTCTGTTGGGTGCCAACATGCCATTTCAAGTCCATGCCCAAACACATTATGTTGATGAGTTTAGATAAGAGTTGCCTAAGGAATCAGACATTTGTTTTCACCTTTTCACCCATTTTGATGGAGTAGCCAGTTCAAATTGGGGACTTTTCGTATTGGTGCTCTCTAGAGTAATAAGAGCATGGAAATGACTTCTGATTGATTCCTTAAAAGCAGAAGAATAAATTCCTCTGTCAGCGCCCCCTATTGTTTGTTTAGCTTAAGTTCACTAATTTATGTAAGCTTCTTGCCACCTGCTGGGATCGAAATTCTCTTGCTTTATCAGCGACAGCCACGGGCTTTATCAGCGGATACTTCTTCGCAGAGAGAAATATATGGAACAGGATGTCCTTGTTCATCAAATATTTCTAAAGATTTATATTTTTCATAAGGCATTAGTACATCCCACCAAGCAGCTGTGGTAATTCGCCGGCAGCATGATACCAGGAAAGCTGTTGAAACGCAGTTTATACCAGTAGTTTGAAACCGAGCTGTCTGCATTACATGATAACTCTAGGTGGCGCTGAATGCATGTCAACCAAAGACCTGATCGGCATTTGGCGGGTTACAAATTTCAATATGACATGGCTATTTTGAAAGTCATTTATTTTAGCTGTTACAAGTTGTAAAACGATGTCGTTAAATTTCATTCTGCTCATTCATTAATTGTCATCCGTTAAATCGGAAATTTCCGAGATGTGATCTGCGGCGTGCGCGTATGTGTACAAAACACGTGATTGTTATGTTCCTGAAGTACGAAAATTAAGCAACTTATATAGCATGCCGTTATTATCGACAGGGACACGATAAAACAAATTTGGATTTTCATGCTATGAACATTCCCACTAAATAAGATTGGTTCTAACCCCAGTGGTTAAGGTTAACGGTGGGGTATGGAAAATTGAACTAGACCGAATTTATCCACCTTGGCTGAGTTGCGCTAGGCTCACGATCAAAGGAATGCCGCCAAGCTGCTCTAGTCATCGAGTCACGAGCGAGGATAATTGGCTTCGCTCATGCGAAGACCAGCTGATTACAATCTAGCTAGCAGACTGTACTTTTTATGGAGAGAGTTTTACGTAGTTTTTACTGTAATATTTGAAAAGGGGAGCGAAAACAAATATGAGTACAACTTTGAATTTTTCAAATCGGCCCAGGATAAGAGATTTTGCAACACAGCAACACTCACGATTACTTTCATTCGGTGCGCACTAATACAAAAATATAGGACTCAAGTTATTTAGATTTTGGAACACATGCATTGCAATATTCAAAATACGTTTATTATGAATCTTACAAGCTGTAAAACGACGTTGTTAATTTCATTGTGTTCATTCATTGTCATCCGTCAAATCGGCAATTTCCGAGATG